>JAQFVV010013061.1:0-2500 GCA_028023455.1 Epiperipatus broadwayi | reverse complement strand
GTTGACAAAGATAGGTAATGTGATTTGTCCAGGACAATCTGGAGTCAATATATATTCCCAAATAACAATAATTATCTACCAAAGGAATATTCTCACAAGTACATATACTATTATAATGCAAAATATACTTACAGCAAATTTTAATCTTAAGAGAAAAAAAGGTACGCTTGTAAGAAAAAAGAATAGCTTTTGTTTTATCTAAATTGACCAACAATGAATTATATGCCAACCATTTACCAATTGAGTCCAAATCCTCATTCACTAATTTTCCAAGAAGATTATAAGAAACAGCATTGCAAGATAAAGCAATATCATCAGCAAAACCAAAAATCTTAGAATGTAACTTCAATGAAAATAAATCATTAATATAAATTAAAAACAATAGAGGACCAAGTACTGAACCTTGCGGAACTCCAGAATTAATCAAGACAACATCACTGATAGTACCATAAATATTAGTAAACTGTTTCCTATCATTTAAATAACTCTCCAACCAACTACCAATAGATCCACGAAAACCATACAAGTAGCAACGCTTAATCAAAATATTGTGATTAACAGAATCAAATGCTTTAGATAAATCAAGATAAATAGTCAATGTTTTAAGTTCCTGATCCAATGAAGATGTTAAATACTGAACATGATGTTTTAAAGCATCTAATGTACTTCTGCCAGGAAGAAAACCATATTGATAGTCAGATAAAATTTTATTTTTAAACAGAAATGACAACATTTGATCCCTAACAATCATTTCCAATAATTTAGAAAAAACAGAAATAATAGCAATTGGCCTATAATTGACCATAAGAGTAGAATCACCCTTTTTATAAACAGGAGTAATAACATTAACTTTCAGACATTCTGGAAATGATCCAGACTGCAAAGATAAATTAAATAAATGAACTAAAATAGGCAAAAATGCAACCTTATTTTCTTTAAGCATCTTAGGTGTTATACCATCTAGTCCAAAAGAAGTGACATTTTTTAAACTATCAATTGCTACAGACAACTGAGATTCAGAAACATCAGAATATAAAAAAGAATTCAAACTTGAATAAGAAGACAAAATCTGCTCAGGCACATCACGCATCGATAAATTTACAAAATACTCATTAAACCGATCAGCTAAATATTTTTCATTATTCTGTAACTCAATTAAACTTTCATTATATTTAATACATTTAATACGATCAGGAGAAGATTTTTTAATCAAAGAATTTATTGTTGTCCATTTCAAAGAAACATTTTTATCACTAAGAAATTCTTGATAATATCTAAACTTCAACTTTCTAATATCAGACTTAATTTCAACATTAAGTTTTTTTAAAACATCTGATGAGCCATCCAAAGATTTTAATACATTTCTCTGATTAATTTTACATACCAGCACATCTGTCACCCAAAGAGATCTTCTTCTATTCTTACTTGTCAATTTTAAATGAAACTTTGCTTTAGCAATTAAATCTAAACAAATAGCTTGGAACCCCAAAAATGCATCATTTACATTATCTATCATAAAAATCTCATCCCAATTCTGAACAGATAATAAATAATTCAATTTAGAAAAAGATAATTTCTCAACATATGCACAAACATTAATATTATCCATACAATTCAATATTTTTAATTCAGTAGCAAAATGATCTGTAAGAAATAATTTAGAAAGAGACGAATCAGAAAATAAACTGCGGCTTAATCTAACAAAAATATGATCTAAAAGAGATTGAGATATAGGAGTAATACGCGTAGGTGAAAAAAGCGTTTGACTAAATCCATAGCTATAAAGTAAATTTAAATAATCTATAGTAGACTTACAAGCATTATTTAACAAATCAATATTTAGATCACCCATTAAAACAGCAGATTCTGAACCCAAATCTAATAACAAAGAATCAAGTTCAGTAACAAAATCCAAAACTTTACTTGTACATGATCTATATATAGCCAAAATAGAAAGCACACATTTAGGGAGTCTCAAAGTTAATAAAATACATTCTGCAGTATTAAATGTTGGAATATTGAAAGAAAAGTCTAAACCGGTTTTTATAAAAACCATAACACCACCAGATCGTAAATGCATACGAGGAGAAAGTATACTCGTATAGCCATTCAAACTATATAAATTTTGTTCTTGTAAAGAAATCCAAGTTTCCGTTAAAATAATTATATCAAAATGAAATAAAGGAAAATTATTTAAATAAACTACAAGTTCATCAAAATGACATCTAATGCTACGTATGTTTAAATGAAATAATTTAAGTGAAGCAAAATCTTTTTCCTGAGAAATCAAATCAGAATTTATCATAATAAATAAATTTCAGAATGATTCCAAATCACTTTCATTTCTAATTAAAACACGAAGAGAATTATAATCTTTTCTCACATACACTGATCCATTATGAATGAAAGCAAAACCTTGACCAGAACGTAACTTCTGTTTCGCCAACCATAAAAGCCTTCTATTGAATGGAGTCAAACGCTGATTAATATAAATACGTTT
>JAQFVV010013060.1:142618-286717 GCA_028023455.1 Epiperipatus broadwayi | reverse complement strand
ATAAAATACAATATATATACCCACAGAACAGTCCATTCCTCCCCCACTTTAGAAAACAGCTATTTCTGGTTACTAAAAATAATCTGCAATTGTCAAACTCTGATAAATCTCATTCTGATTATTATCCATTACATCCACTGGATCTGGTTGTAGAATCTGATCATCTGATTGTATACATGTTTCCACTAGATCTGGTTAATCTGTTTGATTAGCTATGGGCATTCGTTTTATTTTGTATTTCTGAAATGACAAAACACTTAAATCACAATTCATTGGGTAATATAATTTGGGTGTTGTCTTCCACTCTGACAAGATCATAAATGATTGAAGAGTCTTCATAATTTTTCCATTACTCAGTTTAACTACTCGAATATACTTAGAGAGAATTACTATCATTTCCTTTTTAAAATATCATGGCTCCATGCTAGTTCGCTGATCATTCACAATAACTTTTTATCTCATAACATCTTTAAATGTGTGACATTTGTGATAGAGCAACGATTCAGCTGGTATTTTCATTGATGACACATTAGGGGTGAAATGATAAAATATTGTATCAACCAAAGCTTCATGTATATCTATCTTTGTAAGATGTTTTATTATGTATCAGTTTCAAATGTTGCATAGTCTTTTCAGCTAAACCATTTTGATTCCGGATAATGGGAAGTATGTGGTTTATTCTTTATCGGATAAAAACCCCTGAAACTACTGCGACATAAATCCTGTTCCATTGTCCAATACTGTTTCCAAAAAACCTTGGCCTACAAAGATTTCTTTTAGTGCACAAATAGTACCCTCTGTGCTCGTGTTTTTATCAAGCTTATATTCTGCCCCATTTTGAATGAGAATCAATTGTAACTAGAAAAATATATCCATTCATTGGACCCACATGGTCTAAATGTAATCATTGTCATGGTGATGTTGCTTTTGCCCATACATCAAGTCGTTAGAAGCCAATCAGCAGTAGACTTGCACTCAATAGTTCTTAACCATTTGTTCAATGTTTTGATTCAAATTAGGCTACCATATATATGAACGAGCTAAGGTTTTCATTCGCACTATGCCTGGATATCCTTGATATAGCAAACTGAGTACTTCCTTGCAACCTATGAGCACTCAATCCATCATTAGAATACAGACCCTACAGATAGATAGCCTTTCATGAGCATTCCAGAAAGATCTTACAACAATTTCAACTTTTAGGCCATCCAAATCAAATCAAATTTCTCAAGCTTTTATATCCATGATCACTATTCATCCACTTTTCAATCTTGGAGTTTAGTTTTTTGCTTCCAAGTACCAATGTAATTTATTTCTATACATTTTTTCTGGAATTCATAAACATCTGCCAAATGCGATAAAGCAACAATGTGGATAATTTATTTTGCAGGTTTGTAAATTAATACATAATCATATGCTGCTAACAAATTAATCAAATGTTGGCTGGCCTGTTCAGGAGTTTTCTCATCATATCCAAAAATTTCCAGTAATGGGTGGTGATCCAAATTTATATCCATATTCATATTGATACTTTTTAACAGCAAATACTATAGCTAGGACTTCTTTGTCAAGTTGACTATAATTTTTTTCAGCAGCTGTTAGAGTCCTCAAGGCAGTAGGGTGTTCTCCATAACAGCTCTGCACCACAAACATCTCCGTATAGTAATGGCCACCCAGTGCAAGCCATAGTAATTAATGAATGCTAGGTTTGGGCATTAAATCCATATCTAGTGCCTACTCATCCAATATCCCCAGACTAGTTTCTACCTTGTGGTCATCAATGAGGAGTCTCAGATCCGAGAGCCCTGCATCTAGATCTATAGATACTGGGCTAAGTTCATATCTGTATGATTAAACAAGTGAATGAGTTTTGATTGTTTTCAGTTTGAACTCATAGTTTTGCAGTTAACTAAAAAGATAAATTGTTGGAAGATTGCATTAAATCCAATGATCTAAGTGGTACTCTCAGATCCAAGGTTCCTCACTGATGAAGACTACATGCTAGAAACTGGTCTGGGGATGTTGTACAAATAGGTACTACATAGACTTTGATACACAAACATTCTACCATCCATTGATTATTAAGGCTTGCATTGGGTGATATTACTGTATGGAGAGTTGTTTTAACAGCATGTATAAGTATAACAAATGTTATCATGTGATGTTTTAGTAATTTAATACCAATTCTAGTCAAAAAGTGATGGTGGCTATTGTTATTAAAAATCCAAGCCATAAAAATGTATAGATACTAAACTGGGTTGAGATCTGTATGACAATACAAATGAATGAGCTTGAATTGAAAACATTAGTGAGTTTTCAGTTTGGATTCATAGCTTTATAATTAACTAAAAAGTGGCTGCTGGAGAATTGCATTAGATCCAAATATTTACATAGTGCTTTCCAATCCAAGGCTCCTCACTACAAAGGCCACAACCAAGAAACTACTATGGGAATGCACAAACCCTCTAGCATGCTTTGATTACTATAGCTTGCACTGGGTAGTATTACTGTGTGGAGAATTGTTACTTTAATTAATGTATTTAGTACCACGTTCTCCATATAGTAATGCCACCAAGTGCAAGCCTTCTAATCTATGGATGCTGGAAGGTTAGTGCATAAAATCCCTATCTAGTGCATATTCATCCAACATCCCCAGACTAGTTTCCAGCTTACAGCTGAAGAGCCTTGTATTCGAGAGTACTGCACCTAGGTCTTAGGCTCTAATGCAATTCTCCAGCAAGCACCTTTTACCTAAATTCGGTCAACTGTAAAGCTAAGAGCCCACGATGAAAGCACCATGTGTCCAACCCAAGTTTATTCATTTGTATAATCATATAGATCTAAACTCAGTTCAGGATCTATACATTTTTTCAAAAACCAGTCACCATTATCCTATTGGCAAGATAGATAAAATAATCCAAGTCATATATAATGTGACATTACTTTTATAAGCTTATATTTACAAAAATATAATACAGAGTGTACCAATAGCTCAAACAAGCTCTTAATTGATAAGTGTGGTAAGATAAAATATTTAAAATCTCTATCCGGAATATTCTTACCCCCAAATCAATTGGTCACCATTTCATATACTTATACATGCTGTTAATAAGAGTACAAAATTTTAGATCAGCTAGGCATATAGTTTATTTGTAGAAGCACAATTTAGATATGAATGTGAAGCCCAGTAAACGTTTATATATAGTCCTTATAGATATAGAGAAGGCATCTAATAAATAGAGATTATGAGTAAGTTTGGCAAATTTTGGAGTGAATGGAGCTTTGGTGGATTTTATTAAGATTATATGAAAATAATTACTATCCATATTAATTAGAAAATATAGAACCAGTTAAGTGGGGTGGGACTAAAAAAAGGATACCCTAGGTTACCTATTTTGTTTTTGTTATATTTGAGAGAAATAGCAATAGAAAGACTAAGAAAAAGGGTAGAGATGCCATTAATTGATGGCAAGGGAGTGTATATTATCAGGTCTTTTATATGGAAGTTATGCTAAAATTGTGCACACGGATCAGTAAAGAGATGGGGATTAAATTTAGTAAAGAAAAATCCAAAAGTAGTGATGAAAAATGCTGGGGAAAGAGAAATTTTTATTGTGGGATATATAGTTAAATGTGAATATGTATAACTATTCGGGAATCGTCTTAAGTATTCAGAAAAATTGCTTGGATGAATGGGAGAAAAATTGATATGAAACAAAAAAAAGGGGCAGATAAAGAAATTAAGTTTTCATTTATGTAGCAAGAATTGTATAGGAGTGCAGGAGTAACTTATAGTAACAATGTATTAATAAAGAGTGTTGATTACCTAAGAAAAATACAAAGAGAAGTATAAAGACATGCATTAGATGCAGTTGTGGATGGCAAAGGAGGCAATTCAAGGAGTAATGGGATGATCAAGTCTTTATATGAGATGCAAAAAGCAAAATGAAAATGTTTGGTAAATTGCAATTTATGGATAGTAAGAGAATAGCCAAAATAGTATTTAATTGGATTATGAATAAAGGACAGGCAACAAGATGGGTGAGAAAAGTAGTATGGTATGCAGAAGATTTGGATAAAAAATTTATGTCAGTACACTTGTACAAAAGATGGAATGATTGTGTTAGGAGGATTGTTGAGTGTTAAGGAATGAGATAGA
Source organism: Epiperipatus broadwayi (assembly GCA_028023455.1). Lineage (NCBI taxonomy): Eukaryota > Metazoa > Onychophora > Udeonychophora > Euonychophora > Peripatidae > Epiperipatus > Epiperipatus broadwayi. The sequence goes on along the minus strand of JAQFVV010013060.1, from coordinate 282,558 downwards.
ATAGATGCATTATTAAAAAATAAAAAGTTGGAGAACTAGTATGGAGAGTAAAAAAATTAAATATATATAGAATAGAATATTGGGTGCAAGTTCATTTATGATAATAGCAAGAAAGTAGTTTACTGTTTAAGGCTTGAACAGGATTATTAGCAACAAGGGAATATATACATAAATGGAGAAATATGGGTGGTTTAGTCTACAAGTTATATAAGGAAGGCATGGAGAATATTAGGCATCTGTTAATTAAATGTAAATGTTTATAAGCAGAAAGGATACAAATAATGAAGTTGAGAAAGAATAAATATAAATAAAATGATTAAACAGAAAGTGGGTTCTTGGTTTTTATACTGGGACTAGGAACAAGATAAGATGAATCTAGATATAAAGGGTCATAGGGTAAACAAAGATAATGATGTCAAAATGAGATGGAGCAGGATAGAGAAGAATATGGCAAAACTTAGGATGGGAAATGGAAAGGTAAGGTGGCTATCAGGTTTCTCTGGGCACAGTGGCTGAGATTCCAGACTCCAATAAAGGATAAGCCATAGTGCATCATGTCGAATATTCTTATTAACAGCATGTGCAAGCATATAAAATGGTGACCATGTGATGTTTTGAGAATTAAATGTATTATTTAATAATTGAAGCATTGCATTTCTGCAAAAACAAAAAAAGCTCTCAACACTGTAATATTGCAGGGAAAAAGCCTTCTCACTCAGAAACGAGTAAAAATTTTCTTTTAGTAACAGATTATGGCCTACAATAAATTTGACTCATAAAAAAAAAAGTTTAATAACTGTTAAGAGCCATTAATGCATAAGTTGACGTTGTCTTCCCAGATAATAACACTAATTCAGGCACAAAAAAAAATCTCAAAAATACATTTTTTTTAAATAATTATAATTTACGAATAATTTAATTTGTCAATGAAGTGTTTGATCCAAAAATAAACATCCTAAGATTTAATTCTGAAAGGATGAAAATGTCTTTTTTAATAATTTTATTTTCATATTATTTTTCAATTACCTATACTGTAGCTATTAAGTATTTATATTGTATGGTTCAAAGATCACAGATATCACTATTCAAGCATGGATAGAAGTGAAACAATATACATTTTTAACATCCATACATATATAGATGAATATGCATACACATGGAAAATGTAAATCTCATGCATAATATATAATAGGGATAATCATTTTCGAGCAGTGAGCTTCTAAGTTATAGTTTATTATAAACCGAGTCACACTCAAAAAAAATAAACACTTAACAATCATTTATCAGCAGTTTTGATATTAATAATGTCACTGAAAATCCTATGTAACGGTCAAAAGAATAATAGAAAAATTTCTATTAAAAGATTTGCGATCACATTGAAAGTTCCTGCATTACTGTATTTTCTGGAAGAGATAATCAAGATCATTAATATATTATGCAATCCATCAAATCCAGATTTCTCTTATGATGAAATAATTAGCAAACTCAATATTTTTAGATTAGTACTATCAAAATACACCGGGTCTCTTTTTACGCGGACTTATTTAACACGATTTTGAAGTTACGTGATTCCATGTTTCACCGGAAGTCGAACTCCGATAATGCGCTATTACTTTAAATAATAAATTTCGCATATATTGAAAGTAATAGCACATTATTGGAATTCGACTTTCATCTTAATAATTTCAATATTTTCAGTGCTTTATAATAGTAAGATTTTATCCAATAATGAAATTAAAATCATGATTTCCACATTTTATGTATAAAACACATGTAATTTTATAAGATTATAATGTAAATTTGTTCAAACATTGTGCGTGTTAATTTTGCATTTTAAATCTCATTCTGTTTTTACTTTTTAAAAAAGAATGTAATCAATTATTAATCATTTAGTGTCCGCAAGTTTATTTTTAATCAGTAATAGCAGTGAGCACAATTAAAATTGAAAATTAAAAAATTAAAGACAAAATAAGAATTTAATTTTTAGTTGTTAGATTAATTACTAATTACGTTGTCACCAAAAAACCATTAACATGAGAGTGACATTGGCGCTAGTTGTATTTTCTCATGTGAAGAATCTGATTTTTTTATCAGTTTGCAAACGAACCTGTTTATCGACAAATCGCGATAATTAAAACGTGTATAAAAAAATGTAAATTACTGTAAATTATGCATAAAAATATAGTTTTGAATAAAATTAAATATTATAGTTAAAAAAAGTTTGTCTTGTATCAATTTTTTTCAAATTTGAAATTTTTTATTAGTCATATTTTATTTCCTTTTTTTTTTTTTTGCACGAATTTTAAAGTAATTTTACGTTGGTGCTTTGCTTTTACGCGATTTTTGAAAAATCTCAGTCCGTATCCCCCTTTTTCAAGGTAAGTTACATCCACTTTTGCGCGATTTCGTTTGCGCGCATTTTCTGAGGAACTATCTATCGCGTAAAACGAGACCCAGGTGTATATCACTAGATTGCATTTTTCGAATAGATGGCAACAGAATAAGGAAATTAATATATATTATTCTGGGACCTAACTAAAAAAAAAAACAACTATATATAAGTTTCATGGAGGAAGTCCTATTTAAATAATCTTTGGGGAAAAGGAAGATGAGAAATTTAAGATACAAGCTTCTGTCCAATTGAAATTTGCATACACTAGTCATTATGAAGGAGAAAGCACATAAATTAATACTAAACCATAAAAATTAATTCCAAAACAAATACTTGTGAGAAAAGCTTCAAGCAGTTATTCTTAAAACTAAAATGCAAGCATATGGAAAAACACAAAACTGCCACAAATGGAAAAGTTTCTGCTATAGCAAAGGACACATGGCTCAGGGTTGTAGGTAGATAAATGCAAGACCTGAAAGAACAGGGGTCCCATCATGACAGTTTGTAAGATACCGTTATCATAAAAAAAAATCAACTCTGTATAATGGTACAATATCTTAGAAAAATATTAAAGAGATAGTGAAATGGTGTAAAATTAGCATCTCCATAGAAAGATTCTGCATGCTAAAACCACAAATAATTTTTTTCTTCCATTACAATTGAGCTTTTTATATTTAACTTGAAATAAGTGTGAGGTTTCCAAAAATTAATTAATTCAATTACTAATTTTTGCTGGATACTCAATGCTTTTATTTCAAATTAAATCTAAAAACCCCACTTGCGATTGAAGAAAAAAATATTTTTGGTTTAGTGCATAGTAAATAAAATCATTTGTAAAATATTATTTTTCACTTTTTAGTATTCACAGTGAATAAAAGCATTTATTATGAAACATACATATATTATTTTTAACTTTTTAGCATTGGGATCTTTTTCATTATTATTCCAATTTTAATTAAAATGAAGAATAAAAATGTCGCAATTTGAACATTTGGAAGAAAATTTCGCGTTAAAATAGATTCTTGTAACCATATGGCTTGCTAGCTTTTCTATTATATTTGATTACAATAAATGCAATGACCTTAAAAAAATAGTAGAGTAGTTTAACATGTATTTAAATAATCTAAAATTCTTTACCTGGAAAACCATAAACAAAATTTGAGTACTGTGGAGCTGCAAATTAAGATATATTTTGTTCAGAGCTCCCTCCCCATGTTCAAATGTCTATAGCGTATAATATCTCATTTGGTCAATCAACATTAGAATAGAAAATGTTTATTCAATTGCAAAAGTACAGCGTCTTTCAACATGCACATATATATATATATAACACAGATGCTTTTTATATATGTATAAACAACTTTTTAAAAAAATTATATAATAAACTCAGAAGCACATATATACATATTTTAAAGTGTGTTCATTCACACATTGGCTGAAGCAATAATAAAAGAAAAACGTCCATATTTTTATTTTCTCATGTGTCAAAGCATCGGCTGGGAAGTGAGTCCATATTTTTATTTTTAAAATAAAATAGCAAAATGTCCAACTTTCACGTCATTAAATATGCTCTAGATCAGGGATGGGCAAATAGCGGCCCACCAAGACAATTAGAAAAATCCGCCTTGAACTGATATTTCCTTCCCATGTGTGACCGAAGATTCATCTAGTATTTTCCACTAGGATGGCCACATCAATACACATGCACAATATAGATACAATGTGCAGTGCTTTTCTAGTTGATCTGGTTAATTTCAATTTTGTCTTTGCATTAGCAAATATATACATTTCCAACTTTAGTGAAACCATAAATCCTCCAAAAAAATGTAAAATCGGTGATGAATGTCATATACTTAATGAAGAATGGACAAATATTTCTTTGGTAATACAGGGAATAAAGCAGTATGTTGTCATGAAAAAAAGGTGGCTCTCCGCTAACCTTCGTTTCCACAGTGGCCCCCCATGCAGTCGTCTGCAGCCCCAAAGCCAAAACAAATGCCCACCCCTGCTCTAGATGATAGCCTTATTTTCAATAACCTTTTTTTATAGAAACCCAAGACTAGTTTCTTTATCAAGAAACTACCTAATTATTTCAATGTTTTTAAGTCAGTATTAACTTTAACTATGTTCTAAAATTTTATAAAGCTTTTAGCAATTACTATTAGAAAATATTTTTTTATGCACACAAAATTCAGAAAGGGCAATAAGGAATGAAATGTGCTTTCAATATAAACCAAAAAAATGTTATTTATATAATGAAATATGGTACTCACAGATAATAAAAAAAATGGCTGATGTATTCTAAAATTTATTTATAAATTTAATTTTTTTTAAATGTGATTGCATGCGGCATTCAGAAAAAAAAAATGGCTGCCAAATATTGTAAAATTTGCACATTACATTTCTCTTTGGATAGTATATAATTGAAATCATGTAGTTGGATGCAGCATAGTTCATGGCTCCGGTTTATTTTTCCAAGTTGTAAATTATGTCAGCATCAATTCACAATATTATTATCCAAAGCAAACTTATTTTTCGCTGCAGTTATATATGAAGTATATTAAATTATAAAGTACACATCCTTCCATATATTGCTTTCAAATTTGAATCATTTTCCATGTCTTGGAACATCAATTGTATTGCCCATGTTTTATGTTGTGTATTGCCATTAATAAAATTTACTTCATAAAAAAAAAATTGACTCCATTATTTTAATTTTTACTAGTAGGATACTTTAGTAATTATTTCAATTCAAAAGTTTAAAACGGAAATTATAAATTATGTCCGCAGTCTGCATTTATGCGCTTTAAAAAATTTACAAGTTTTGTTTATGAAAACATTTTTTTAAAAATCAACTTTTACAATCAAAAGAAAATAAAATTTCTTCCATTTTAAAAAAGCAACCTTTACAATCAAGATTTGTTTCTATTTCAATTTTGAGTGTTTTTTTTTTAATGTATATCGCTCTCTCTCACACATCACTGAAAACTGAGCAAAAATTAACCTGTTTGAAATTCAGTCCATCAGCATATAGGCATAACCCTAAAATATTTCATTGTCATCAATTTCTAACACATACAAAATTTAAAGGAAATCTATTGGATAAAACTATATGAAAACTCTATTTCAAAATTTAACCTACACATCTAAAAAAAAAAAAAAATTATCTAAAAAATAACAACACAGATAAAATCTACATAAGTTAATCAGAACCAGAAGATCACTGTTTTATAAGACTATGGTTTAAAAAAAAGTAAAACAATCATTATATATACCACAGAAAAAAGCTTCTTCAAATAACTTATAGATTAATAGAGAACTTGACACTAACAGATGGTCAGGTGGTGAGAGTTGTTTTCCCATCATTGATAAACAACTTTAGCTACGAAAAATTAGATACTCATTTCTGATAAATATTGAATAGTTAAAAGATTATTAAATGAATGTAAAATCCCAAATCTGTTGAAATTTATAAATCTATTTGGCCCAGATTTAAACTCAACCTTCACTAACATTAGTTTAAATGGAATGTTACATCGACTCTGAAATATATTCTTGTGAGGCTCAAAATGAATTACTCCATTTTACACAGATGTTCACTGTAGAACAAATTACTAATTAGCTGCATTGATTGGTTATGCAGCAGTTGATTTTATTCTTTTGCTATAATCTACCAATTTCTTTCATAAGCATTAAATAATCAAATCGTTAGTTATTTGAGAGATCAAGTGATACTTGAGCACTAAAAATAATAGGATGATCTTTAATCTAAGAATCTTTAGAACCCTTCATTCTATCACTTCATCAAATATATTGTTTTGAACTTGGAAATATTCAATTCACATATTTTTGATTGCAACTTTTTATATAATTGATAGAAATACTATTTAAAAAAATTAGATGCTCACTTAAATAATAATTTTCAAGATTAATTTTTTCTTACATAATGAATATTAAATTTTTGAGATATTTTTATGGGCTTCATGTCAATATCTTAATTGATAATAAGCATTTTTTCCATTCATAATTTTACAAAATTCGAAAAAGACTAAAGCAATATTCAACAGCTTTCAAAAAAGTGCAAATAAAAATAGTAAATGAATTAAAAGTTAATAACTATAAATTAGTCAGATTATTAAAATAAATAATGAATAAAATTATAGAATTAGAAAGTTGGAAGAAATGCTTTTGGTAAAAATAACATTAAAAGGAAATATGCTTAAATGCTTAAAAAGGTTTGTAGTAAATCTACTTGTTTATAAATCTGAGATTTGAATGTTTAATAAAAAGCAATATACTTATTTGAGACCACAGAGTAGAGATGAATGTTTGGATTAATAGCAGAGAGACTGAAATTCATGGTAAAAATAATAAACATTTAAAGAGTTGAAACTAAAATGGAATTGAACTGAATATGTTGCTAGAAGAAATGATAAGTGGGCAACAGATTTTTAATTAGATTTCAAGAAGAAAATAATATGTAAAGTGATGGATAAAAATAAGAATTTTCTGGCAATGTGATGAAAAAAAGTATAGCCCAGAGAAACTGATTAAGCATGGAAAAACTTTCATAAGACAGTATCTTTGATTAAACTTAAAGAACCTTCTGCTAGCAGTGATTGACAGTGGATAAAAATGATTATTTCTATAAATATTAAATGAGATGGGAAAAGGCAGAGCTGATTCTCAAAGTTTTTTTTGTTTTCTTTCTTTTTAATTGCATAAATTTCTATAACTTCATTATAATTTCTATTTTAATTTGTTTGATTATCAATAACTGAAAATTTTTAATAATTTTTCAGAAAGAAATTTATGGGAGAAGTTTAAGGCATCACATGACATCAAACAAACTGAAAGACCAATGTATCCCATGTGAAAATATTTTTTGTAGTTTTATGGATTAGTTTGATAATTATCACAAAACTCACCTTTCTTTGTCTCTCATTTTGGACTGGTTGCTAATGACAATATACAGTTGTAACATTAATTCTGCGTAATATAGTCAATGTTTTAATTTTCAAGATGGTTTATTCCATATCTTTTAAACTTTTTCTATAAAAGATTTCAATTACAATAACATCCAGTGATGCACACATTTGTGTTGTTATCAAAAATTTATTAAATTACATTAATTAATGCTTAAATACTAACAAACCTAAGAAATGGATGGTATTTTTTTCATAGTTCACTGACATTTGACTTCTGGTTTATACATAGCTCAAAGGAATTGCAGTTCTGTTTTAATTGAATACTAGTATTAATAAAATATTACAGATCAAATAAATTTAAAACAAATTTGTTTGTTTTCTTTTTAAAAAAAACTATTGATATTTCCAATAAATATGGGTGCTACTTAATATTTTCAGTCAATTTACTTCACTATGCTATCATCACATGGCCCCAAATTTTAATAAAATTCTATAAAAATAAGTTTTATTTTAATTGCAAATATTTTACATAATTACCAACATAAAAAAATATGATTCTAGTGGTTCAAATTCTAAAACCTAGATAAGATAAAATTGTACTTTAAATAGTATTAACATCTACTTTCATTATTTTTAGATATACAGTCAGACACTGTAAAAATATAAACGACTATTAAGATCCATTTTAACTAATCTCTCCAGTGAGTTAAATCACATTTTCCAATTACTTTTTCATTCTTTTATAAGCTTACATTTCTAGGATGCATTCTTAGCATTCATACGAGTTACAATATATTAATATGTAAATGATTGCCAAACATCTATTATCAATTTGGATCCCAGATATAAAAGATCAGATATATCTTTTATATTAATTCATTTAAACACACAGTTACAAAGACTGAAAAAACCTTTAAGATTCAATAAATTACAGTCTTCAGGTAGCCCAGATTATTCCACCTCCAAATATCCTTTTTTAAAATTCTAAATTCATTCAATACATACATCAATTCACTTCTCAAGTTACATATTTCTAGCAAATTTTTAATTAGCAATTAACACTTACTCTTTATTAAGTTAAAAATTACTGCATCCTTTTTTTAACCTGATATAATTTTTATTAAAACTCAATTTGCTTTTGTGATAGTGTTGCAATAATATATGTTGTCTAAAATATTTTGTATTACCCTATTATCATTACAGCTAGTTAACATTCATGAATTTCCATTTATAAAATCTAATAGTTATAGTTGAGGCTAATACATGAAACCTCTTGTATTAAAAAAAAAAAGGTAATGTTTCCACAGTAGAAAAGACAAAAATACAAAGATAGTTAAATAATCGCTTTGTGTTTATATTTGTAATAAGTAAGATATATGCGATATATATTTCACACAAATAAATACAATAAACAAATAAGTAATTGGCTATCGTGTGCAAAGTGAATTGCGGAGTAAGACTGTTGCTATGAAAATGCAAAGTGTATGCAAATCATGTTTGCCATTTTTTGGAAATTGGATAACAAGTATCTCTTTTGTTCATCGAATTACAGTCCAAGTTGATAAAATAGGCTTCTTTGATCTTTCTCTTTTGTAAGTCATGGCGCTCTCTGCACACGACTCGAGGTCGTCCAGAATGCAGAGATGGCCCATGGAAGCACTGTGCTGCACGAAGATGGGGTGGATAGCGTCTGTGTGGTTTATAGTAAGCATATGCGTGCTGTGAGAGCCTTGGGTGTAATGTTGCCTTCATTTCCCCATATGATGCGAGGTAACTGCTGTCCGGGCATACTAGGTTATATACTGCTTGCTGTGGATGTATTGGAGAAAGCTGATCTTTAGTATTATCGATAAGTCTATTAAAATTGGGGGGAGTGTGGTAGCATAAGCTGAAATTATTGTAAAAAATTCTGTATAAATTCTTAAGTATGTTCCTTATATATGGAAGGAGGATTCGAGGTTGACTCTGTGTGTTTGCTGGATTAAGTTGGTATTTGAAGATTCTAATTATATTATCTATGTTTTTTCTGTTATATCTCGCCTTTAATAAGTCTGCTCGATACATTTCGATGTTAGCATTTCTGTCAGCTTCAAAGCTGCACAGTTTGCCTTTAATCAGCCAGTTTGTAAGTGCTGGGGGTATTTGATTGATAATGGATGTGGCCTCCTATGTTTAGTGGCTTGATTAGCATTTTGTAGTGGAAGCGTCGTGGTTCCATCTCCATTTTCAAGTCTAGATATTTGACAGAGCAGTGAGCATCTTGATGTATTGTGTTTATAATCAGACCCGTGGCAGGTTTTAAGTCTGCCTTCTAGTTTTGAGAGATGCAGCAATAAAGATATCATCGATGTAGCGGGTGTATATACAAGATCTATGAACAGATATCTGGGGATGATGATCTGCTCATATGCATAGAGGACGGTGCTGAATATGATTCCATTCATAGGGAAGCCCATTGGCCAACCATTGCCCATGTGTACCATTGCTGGTTAAATATAGCATGCTGAATAAAGCTGTGATTCTTTTTTTTTTTTAACAGTAAAGTTGTACAATCATTTACATTTTTTTTAATTATAACATTTTAAATAATTTATTATTTTTAAAATTATTGTTCATATTTATATTATTTCTAAAAAATATATTTGAAAAATTAGCTATATTTTTATTCTCCGCATACACTTTTTATTGAAATACCATGTATGTTAAAACATAGTAATAGCTTTTTAAAAAAAAAAAAAAACTACAAGAAAAGATTTATCGGGAGTTGAAGATTCAACATACCTTTTTTATTATTTAATAATACAGTAGAGTCACAAACTATGCTATATTCTGTTCTCCAACACCACTCTCCAATGTACAAACATACACAGTGAATACTATATCTGTTGATAATTATTAATTAGCAAAGTATACATATTGTTTATTGAGCTGCAAGTCTGCAGTACTTTTCATAATGCACATATAGATAACAATGCTTTTTTATATGTATAGTATACATATATAAAAAGATTATAGCATAAACAAAATTTTAAAAACTAATAATACAGTTAATAATAAATTGAGGGGAAACATTTACATATAATGTCAAGTGTTGGTGGCCTAGTAGCAGCTGGCATTTGCATATATTTTAATGAGTGTGGGTTCACTCAAGAACTCACTGAAGTAGTAAGAATAACTTTTGTCACTATTAAATACGCTCTGGGCAATATTTCTTTTTTTTTTCCAATAACTTTTTTCTCTATAGAAACATAATAGTGATTTTAACCCAGTATCAACTTTTAGTATGTTCAGAAAATATTTTATTACAGGAAATATTGCACATCAAATTTGGAATAATAATAAAAGAATAAAATGTATGTGCTTTCAGCATAAACTGAAGAAATTTTATTAATATATATATAAATACATATGGCACTCTGAGTTGAATAACAATTATTAGCGTATTGTAAAACTTATAATTTTTTTTTTTTTTTATGCTGCACTCAGAATGAAAAATCACTGGTTGAATATAAAATTTGCAAATTTTAATTTTTTTTGTTTACTTACATTTTTTGTTTACATTTTTCTTTGGGTAGAATATAATTGAAGTTATGTAGTTAGATACACCCTCTACTGTACATAATCATATTTTATTTATTCAACAATTTACTGCCTTCACTTTTACATAAAATCCTGCAAAGTTTTTTTAAAACATAATTCATTATTCTTATAACTTTTTAGCATACTAATTCAATTGAAATGCATCAGAATTCATTTACATATTTCAGCATAAATAACTATTATAACTGAAAATGTAAGATCGAAGAATTGTGCTTTAAAAAATATACAAGATCTTGTGCATAAATAAATAAAGTTGAAATATTGAATTAAAAAAAAATATGATTATGTGTATATAAATAATAAAAAAAATATGTTGCATCTTTAATATACATTGTAATCTACACCTGGGATAAAGATAACTGATGATCATTTAGATATTTATTAAAATACTCTTAATAATCAACAAGTGGATACTAAAATGTGTGCAAGAAATGCTTACCACTTGTAAGATGAATTGATAAAATATAAAAATTACGTAGCACAATAACAATTAAAACAATTAAAAAGCTCACTCTTTTTTGCAGGTGCAAATTTTGGCTATTATAATTATAATAAAAGAATTCTTTATAAAAGATCCCTTAATGGTAAATTTTAAAATATTCATGATATTTTCCTGCTATTAATCGTATAACTTTTACATATATGTCAAACTGTCAGTCTGAAGGTAGACAGAATAACTAGGCATTGACATGTTGTAAATGAAACAACAATAATTGATCATCATCAGTAATTATTTATCATTGCTTACCATTTTCTTAATCCAATTTACTCAGCATCTCAATTTTAAAATTATAATATAGACATTAATAAATTACTTTTAATATTAATACCGAAAACACGAATATTTTTGTATGAGTATTTGAATACTGCATTAAAAAAAATGAAAAGTTTTACCGCTGGCTAGATGATAAGTCATTTATCGGTGTTTGGTGTATGTTAAATTTTCTAATTGAAGACAAATTTATGTGTAAAATATATTTAAATTTTCTGTCTGAAATTAGATTTTGGTGCAAACATCCATGTTTAACAAACAAATAACTAAAAAATATATATGTAAGTATATTTGTAAACATTGCATTATTTTTCACAGTATGTATTTAAATCACAGATAACAAACACATAAATATTTACATAAGTTTTAATAATAATAAAAAATGCCGAGAAAATGGAATTTTTATTAAAAAAAAAAAAATGCTAAATTTATTTAGACCGACATTTATTACTCATTACTTACAAATGACATTTGCCATATTTGGAAGAAATTTTTCTTTCACCACTTAAAATATTCACAATGTGTAATCACTTCAGAAAAAAAAAAACAAAAACAGAAAATATATTACAGATTTAAACAATAACTGAAAGTTTTTATTTATAAAATATATATTCCAGAAGAATAGTAACCCCATCAAACTATATAAAAATTCTAAAAATAATTAACACTGAAGTATCAATCCTAATGCATGATCAATTAAACATAACCAGAATAATCTTGGCTTGCTACATTCTTGTTCATGCCATTTCATTATTTAAATAGTTCGATTTAATATGGAGTTTAACATCCACTATTCTTCAATAATACAATTTCTCACAGTTAAATAATATGAATGGAGATCTATAAGGCACAAGAACACAAATACCAATATTTTCAAATTATTTCTTTTTTTTAAAAAATGGAGATGGTGATCTTGTGTAACTTATGTACAAAAATTAAACTGGAAGGAGTCTATATAAAAAAAAAACTGTCATTTTGAATAATGTGAAGAGTAAAAGATATCTATCTTTGCGAGCATTCCCGTGATTTCATTGTAACTTAAACAGTCAAAAGGAAAAACACTTTATAAATATAATCTCTATCCCAGTCACTGATACAATTTACAGTTAAGTAGAAAATAACTGCAAATACTAACAGTTTTCAATAAATAATTCCCTCGACCAATAAACTTTAGCACAGAGCTTTTATTTTATTTGCATCTTTTTATTTATTTATTTATTTTTACTTCTCATTATCAAATATTGTCTTCTGTTACGATCTGATCGAAAGTCATGTCTGATAGTCTCTCTTGTTACATACATTAATCTTCCAAGAAAAAATAGTTTCCTCCTTTCTTCTGTTCAATATCCTAAAAATTAAAGAATATATACATATATAAACGCAGATACATACAAACATTTTAGAAAACTATGTTACATTGTGCAAATAGTTTCCACAGAAAAATTAATTAAAATACAATTAAATAATGCTCATAAAAATTTTAATTAAAATTTTCAATAAAAAAAAACTACATGTAATACTAAACATATATAATTGTTAAAATAAATAATAAATAAAAATACTTTTTAAACATAAAATTAATTATATAAAGATCTTTAAATAACCTTCTGAAGAGCAAAAGCAGTTCCTACAGTCTTATCAAAAGAAACATTACCCACTAGATCTGCCCAGTGCAAATTATGGTTAAAAGAATTTTTGTTTGAAATTTCTGCTAAAAATAATTAGATACTCACATACACTGTTTGGATTTTTTTTTTTTTTTTAATTAGGGTGTAATGCTCTGTTATTCAAATAAAAAATTCAATTTCTTATTTCTGTATTAAAATTTTCAACTGCCACAATATTGCAAAATGTCTTTCAATTAAAAGATATTTATATATTGTATATACAAAAAGACAATTAAAAACATTATTAAATCACAATATTATGCATTAAGTATAAATCTATACAAAACAATAACAAGAAAAACACAACTATATGCAGATATGCAGATCTAATAAACATTAAACAGTGACTGTCCTAAACAGAACTAAACTTTAACATCAGGAATCTTTATTTCCTTTGTTGATTGGTTAATAATTTAATGGTCTGGATCATTTTCATCTACAGTAATCGTAGAAAATGAAAATAAAAAAACTATATATAAATATATATTTTTAGAAAAATGTGGGTATTCTTTTTAAAAAGATGTAGCATATTTCATACAATTTATAATATGCTTTCAGAAAATGCATAACATATTTGTAAAACTGGGTTAAAAAAAAAAATTAAATTAAAGCTCCTCAAATATTTTGAGATCCAAAAATTTTGCCACAAATCCCATTAAAGAAAACTGAAATGCTATTTTAAAAAATGTAGAGTATAGCAATTTTTAATTCATCTAAATTAAACATTATGAAGAAGTGCTATTTATAATAGTGCCTTTTAATGTTACAAAAATTTATTTTAATATAATTTTCATTACATTGAAACATCACAGAAATAAAAAATCATCTAACAATAAATAATAATTTTTTAATAAAAAGTTTTCTTAAAAAATACTTCTTTTATGTATAAATATATATAAGTACATAAAATTAATTACAAGATTATTTGCAGAGATCTCTATCTAGAAAAAATCCAATTTTGTTATTATTTTTATGAACCTTATCATTTTTTTTTTTTTTTGATATTTCATTCATAAATAACAAATGCTTTATTTTACAATTTCTTACAAAAAGATTTTGGAAAAAAAAAGTCCATATGACCTTTAACATATCCTGGGCTATTTCTTAATCTTCAGAGAGCAAGAACTTTCACAGAACTCTATTTCACAAATTAGTTCAGAAATTGGTTACAATATTCGGTCATTAATAATATAATTATATAAACAAAATAATGATTACCTAATCTAAACAAAATTAAAGAGGGGATTATTGATAATCGTACATTTTTGAAAAAAAATTTAAAGCACATAAGATTTGGTTCCAATATTTTTAGAAAAAATAAAAACTGGGGGGAGGGTGATAAATTTTAATAAGTAAATATATACAAATCGTGTAAAGCAAGCATGGGCCAAAATGATTATACATGATTCTGAATAAAATCAATATTTCTGATTAGTATAAAAATATGCATAAAGAACCATGGAACATACAATGGTCCCTGTTAATAATATAATTAAGTTCTGAAAAAAATGTGATAAATGAATTCAGAAGTTATTATAGAATAAGTAGTACATTATAGTTACATATTTACTTTTATATTTTGACATAAGTTGTCTATATCTACATTTTTATTATTAAAAAAAAAAATTACATTTACATATTTAAAAACATTTAACTACTAAAAAAAAAAAGTTTATTATACTAGATTGAACTTAAATTAAAATTTACAACAACAAAAAAAAAAATCTTTCTGAAAAGCTTCAATAAAATCAAGAAAATAGTGAAATGAAAGTTGAAACTTCTTAAATCCACACATACTATACATACCTTAATAAGAGCAGAAACTAGCTCTTTATTTTACTCCAGAGCCATCTATCATAAGATTGAGAAATCAGGACACTAGACTAGTGTAATATACACATCATAGATTAATATTTTCTGACTACTGGAAAAACACAAACATTCTTTTAAATGCATTGGTCTTAAGACTAGCAGACCACATACATTTAAAACCTTTTATTAAAATATATCAATCTCAGACATTTAATATTAATATTTCTTTCTCTTCTTCTAAACATTTAATATTGCAAACTAAATCATATCCTTAATCTTCTTGTATAAGATTAATAATATCAATTTCAAAAGCTTTATAACTAGATAGATAGCAAATATATATAAGTCTATTATTCCTATATGAAACAACATGTCAATCTCAAAAACATTAAATTATTTTAAAAATCTTAATTTGATACAGACTGTTTTTCAATAATGATCTTATATTCATTTTTAAATGCACAAACGTTTTGCTACATTAGATAAAAAATGACTTTATGTAAAATTCAGTTAAAATTTCTATTATATGGATGTTATTTTATTTTTGAAAGTAATAACATACATTCTTCAATAACTTTTACAATATTTACTGAAAACTATACTGCATATTAGATACTCCCCAAATCAGCATAATTGCTTCCATTTTTGAACTCCTCTTTGACTAAGAACAATCCCCCTTAGCTGAATTGACAGCAGAATCAGATAAAGATCTTGCTTGTGTTGCGCATTTAATCAAACATGTTTTATGTATTAAATTATATTAGTGTATATATTCTCCCTAACTATAACATTTCCAAAATTTGTAATGTTTTAATAAGTTTAAAATAATCTTTCCTCTACTTTTTGTTTGAGATAATTCTTTGATAAAAACAAAAAATAGTAATCTTTTAACGTGTCTATTTAAAATTCTTCCATAAATAAAATAAAATTTTCAGTTGCCTCTCCCCTCTTTCTTTATTTGCAATTTTTTGGCGGGAGGGGTCAATTTTTGATAAAGAAAATGAGTGTTTCACCAACAAAACATTAGATGATTTTCTCTGAATACATTTAACATATTTTTAAAAGCAATAATTCACTCTACTTACTCTCCTCCAGAACCATCTACTGCAAGCTTGAGTAATCAATGATATTAAATGGTAATGCTATTTATCTATATAAATTTGTCAGTAAAAATTTTGGATCTAAATTACACATTTAGCCAACACCTTTAATTCTTTTATATTACCAAGCCTAATAAATTGAAATTCAAAAACAGTTCAACATTTTATACAATTTGATATATCAATAATTATATATTTTAATGGCATAAATTTTATGTTAAATATAAACAACTTTTACTTTGCCTAAACTAGCATGCACCATGACACTTTCTATTCACATTCAACATGTGATTTTAGGAATGTCTACTATAAGCTTATATAATTATTCTCATATTAATTGTTACCTTACAATCTACATCAGTGAAAAACTTTAAACTTACTGTATTACACCTCATTGACAAAAGTTATTTATCAAAAACTAATCTGGTGTTGTGGACATTTAATAGCACTATTATCCTAGGTGTAGATTGATTACATGAATTTACAATAAATGATTCTTGAATAAAATAAATAAATTATTGTTTCTTAAAGAATATGTTAAATGTAAGAAGATGTGATGCCTTGATGGTGTAAACTAACATAAAACTGAGATACTAAAATATATCATTTCAAGCCTAGTATCAGATATGTGTAACTATAAAACAAATACTCTTGCATTCGAAATCTTAAAAAATGTTTTGAATTTCAGGACACTAGTGTGGTAGTATAAGAACCAATGGGTATGTCAGCAGAATATGTAAAAAAATTAGGACTGAATCTGCTTGTTTTCAAAACCCATACAACATTACTATACTGTGATAATTGGCTATTCAACTATAAAATATTGGCCTGTTGAGAAATAAAGGTGATTTCTGACTTCAAAGAGTTGGGAGGTTTTAAATTATAAATTGCTTAGCATAATACTAATGAACACTATTATAAATGTAATTTCTTTATATATATAAAAAACTTCAAAGTCGAGTCTCCAATAAAAGCCACGTGATTCAATGACAATAAAGTTCTATTTTCTCCAGCCAGTAAAGAATCCATGAAAATAATAAATATACAAACTAACTAAAGGAAAAATAAAAACATAATAAAAAACACACAATTACTTCTTCCCTCTCAAACTATTAAATAAATAAGACTATTAACAAAGGATAAAGAATAGAATGAATTCACTTATTCTTTTAAGTTTTTGATGCTTATAAGCTTATCACTACCAACACTGAAGAAAATATAGAATGAATTAAATATATCAGCCAGATAAACATGGTATTAATAATTAAAAAATTAATTATCAGTTATGCAAGGATAGAGACTAATCTCACTTTGATTGCGGACTATATTACAATAAAATTCAAAAGACCACCATATTTTTAAATCATTAAGACATTGTGTGTGTGTTGTACTTCAAATAATCAATAAATGAAAAACTATATTCTATATCAAAGTATGTTACAAAGCAAAATAAATTCATTAAGTTATTTTTTTTTTTTAGAATTACCAGATAGATAATAACTGACTCAAAATTAAATAAAAACAAAAACATGAACATATCATTATAAATAATACTTTGACTTAACCATATTAAAACTCTATATAATCAGTCTTCTGGCTAAAAGCAGATTTCACAGTTCATTTAAAATGCCTATTTTTATCATGAAAGTTCCTTCAACAAATCTTTCATTAATCCCCAATCTATCTCTCATCTTATATTCTTAATTTTCTTCCAATATCTTTTCTACCCATTCTTTGTAATATTTTTAATATGTATGGTGTGAAATGGTTTTTCCTTAGAGAGTCATAAATATTTATCCAGAAAGTCATATACATTTGCCATGTGATGTAATGAAGCTACTTCTTGTTAGAAGTCATAGATGATGGCAATTATTAATTTATTTATATATTTATAAAATTTGACCTTTTATTTTTATTTCTTCTATTTTTCAAGAACTTTCTTTGTTTTTACTATTATTTTATTCCTAATTTGTCATCCATTCTAACAAAAAAGTATATTCTTTTTTATACTAAATTTTTCCTTATATAAATCCTGCAATTTCATCAGTTGTTCTCTAAATTTACTTAAACTGCTACCATTTAGTATTACGTGTTCAATCACAACAAAATTTAAATCTTTACATTTTTTAGATGTTCCTTTCAATTCAAACTTCCAATATTACCCTCATTTTAAATATTAATTTACTTCCTCTATTATTATCAAAAACATTCTTAACTTCAATATTAACCTCTTTTATAATAATTGTGCTGATGAATGTTAACACGGATTTATAATTTTCATTATTATTTTCCACTTTAATCAATAAAAGATCACATAACATATCATATGCCTTCAGCTTACTTATTGGGTACTGTTCTATTAGATCGTGTCGGCCGCTTAGATGTATAAATATGCCATTTAAGCAGCCGACGCCTTCTAGGCCTATATATTGTGCCAGTCAAAACATGTTTATCCATCTAACATGAGCTGGAACTCACAAAATGTACTTCAAACCCACTCAAGCCAAAGATTTAGGTCAGAAACCAGCCTGGATTTGAACCCACTCTCCAAGCCCCAAATCAAACACCTAATGGATAACATAATAGTGATGGCCCATGAGAATTAATCTTA
Source organism: Epiperipatus broadwayi (assembly GCA_028023455.1). Lineage (NCBI taxonomy): Eukaryota > Metazoa > Onychophora > Udeonychophora > Euonychophora > Peripatidae > Epiperipatus > Epiperipatus broadwayi. The sequence goes on along the minus strand of JAQFVV010013060.1, from coordinate 263,676 downwards.
ATCCTGCCGACTAGCAAAGCTGAGCAAAACAATGAGACATCTATTAACTATGACTATATTAAAATATACATAAGCATGGCTGTAATATTTGGTGGAAGTGAAGGAAAAGGAATTCGAACTACTCAAATAAGTTAGACAATAAAATATAATTTAATATACGGACAAATTATTATACATTTATAAATTAAGTACATTAGTATGTGCGTAAATGAGCAGCAGTAGATGATTACATAGTGTCATTCACGCTATTATTTCTCATATGCTCTTTATTAGCTAAATAATATATTACAAAGAAACACGCATCTTTGGTGGGTCCAATATTAAGATGCCAATCAGTATTAGAAAGAAGTTACACAAAATTGCTATTAACGCTTTGATTTACGGTTCAGAAACGTGGTGACTAACATATATTAGGGGAGCATTCTGAGATTCATTAGATATAAATACAAACTATTTTCCTGCCATTATGGTCATGAAAATACATAAAATACATTTGAAAACATTTGATTATATTTAAACTTATGACAAAATATTTAATGACAAATTATTTTAACAATAGTAAGATGAACGCTTTATTTTTCCCAAGGCACATAGATACTCTTAAATAGATATATAAATTACGATGGTGAGACTGTATATGATTGAAATAAACTTAATTAATAAAATATAAGTAATTGGCATTTATATATATCTTTTAAGCAAAGCTTAATTTTAATATTAGAGCATTAAAACTGGGTCATGAAGCAAAAGAAATAATAATAATAATACGAAGAAGTTTGCGGTGCTGACATAATAGCCTAAAAATATCTAAGAGGAAAAGGTTGTGCTTCTGGATGAAAAACGAAATCTCACACCCACTTCTTGGGTAGTGCTTAGAGAAAAGTGGATAGGCATGGCGTGGCCCAGACTTTTGCTGGTATAACCGATGCAAGAGGCCTTTTATCTACGAAGTGTATATGCATAGTGTGTGCCTAACTTACGGGATCACCGCCAGAGGCATTTGATACGGAATAAATGTGGTTCCAGATAGCTCAACTATCTATGGAACGAGAAGAAATCTATGGGTTTGAACTTGTCGTAACCCCCAGATTAAGAAACATATATATATATAATCACGAAGATTGGCTATATGTCAGAAATGCAGTACGAATGATAAATGTCACTAACGACCTTGAAAAGTTTTACTGCTTTAAAAATAAATGATCCTTGTTTGAATACTATAATACGCCATGCAATTATAATATATATAGAGAAATTTAGATTTCATTTACTAAAATATACTTGACGATTTTATATAGCAAAAGAAACATTAAGATTTAGATTTCAAATTAATAAAATATACGTTAAGATTTGATTTAATAAAAGAAACATTAAGATTTCCCCCCATCCCTTTTTCTGCTAGTTAAAATAAATCAATCTCACCTTCGTTGATTTTAAAATAACTGAAATATTTAAATACAAGATTTGAAATTTTAAGAGTATGGAAAATATAAGAAGACTGGCAGTTATAGAAAATAATTGATCGGTCACCTTTTCGGAAATGAATAAAGAATATTTTTATAAGATTTCAAAGCGTTAATTAGCTTGAGTTCTGGATTTTCAGAGTTAAACAAATCAATTTTTATATTAAAAACGAACCTAAAATGTTGATTCATAAAACAATCTGGCGAACGTATTAATTTACAATGCATTATATATGTATATTTAAAGAGGACGTTAATAACCTTTGTATGAAGGTTTAGAAGAAGAAAAAAATGACAGAAAAGATTTTTATAAATTAAAAATTGCCAGCTTGTTTGAGATTAGCAAATTAATAAAAAAAAAGCATATATATAAAATCAAGTAATAAATATCTATAAATAAATGACCGCACCGAATTTAAGGAAGGTTAAAAGCATATGAGATAGGATTAGATATAAAGAAAACATTTGAGAGCAAAATTACATTCACAGATATATATAAAGGCAAAGTTAAAGAATACATGAGAAGAGATCTTGATAGATTATTTAGACTAAATTGACTATTAGGTGGCGGCTTGGAAATTTACCTTGCAATTTTAAGAATCCATTTTAAAGTATGGCACGTGCACGGCGATTGAAATGCAAGTACTTTGGTGGCAGGAAACTTCTATTAGCATTCTAAAGTTCTTTTTAGACCTTTCTTCATTTCATGGCAGCAGGATATTATGGTAGCGGCAGATGATGACCCTGACCCATAGGGTCGAGAAGAGTGGTGGATTTACTGCTACATCATTTGTAAGTTTCAAGCAAAACATAATATGTTTATAATACCTCTCTCTAAAAGTAGCTAATCTCTTCGTGATTCAAAATTCAGTCATTTTATACTTTTTCTTTTATCAGTTGTTTTTGAAGATGCAATTGTAAGATAACGTCCAAAAATAAATTCAAATCTATTTCCAGATTAGAAATAGATTTGACAACATGTTTTTTAACAAAAGTATCTCTAATCTTAATCCCCTTTTAAGTAAAACTTTAATTAAAAATACCTCCCTTTAATTATTTTTGGACAATTAACAACAGTCACATCTTCCATATTGGATTTTATAATAAATATACAGTTTAATAGAAAAACAAGCAATTTAAAAGAAAAAGTTAAAATGACATATAATAAATATTTAAAAACATCAATATTTTGTTAGTAAGTTTTGCTCCTATATATATATTTGATCCGCATCTATAATACTTTAATAAAAAAGAACTAATAATTAATAAAAAGAATTAATAATAATTTTAAAACATGTTATTGAAACATTAAATTTTATAATTTAGGCGCACATCTCAAATATATACATGAAATATATATACACGACAAAAGGAGCGGGATGGGAAATAGGGGTTTGAACACGGGTTAGTAGGTAGAAACATGAAGCACAATCTTAAGCTAAGATTGACTGCTTCAATATCTATGCAAAAGCACAGAAAGAAGCTGTTAAAACGCGACAGCCAGCGCTGATGGCATTATTTCTTTGCTATAAAGCACAGAAAAGATGCCGTTTATCGGCAGCCGGCCTGCTTTAGTGTTACGCACTTTATCCTAATGCTCACAGTTCAAAGTTCGCTACAGTATCGTGTGAGGGTGTCTCGACTTCAGCCTGACACAACTCTTCAAATGTACATGTCAAAGAAATTAGCTTACAAGTCATCTGACATACTATTACCTCCTAACAATTGTCAACACATCGCCACACTTCCCTACTCAATGTGGAACCTTCAAAAAATTTGAAAAGGGTACATCCAAGCAAGATTTCGACCATTGCACGTGCAAAGTCACGTCTGCACGAGAACATGTCCACGCCAAATAAAATGGCTGACTTGAAAACAGACAGTTTGAAATTGGAACAACTGCCGTCCATAGAAGTCAGCGTACACGGGAAATTAATTAATTCTACTCTAATAAAATCTTTGCTATAAAGTATGTCAATTGATAAAGTTTTAATTCTTGTGGATGTGAAAAGGCATACCCTCTGCCCTACATTGTAGGACTAAGATGAAACTTTTAGCCACTTGTAGTTAAAGCTTTTTACAATTTTTTGTAGCGTAAAATTGTTCTTGATTAAATGACAGGAATTGATTAAGGAAATCAATGAATTACGTTATTCCTTTGGAATAAAATTTATGACTGTGAAATTTCTTAGTTCTATCCAGAGACCAAAAAAAAAAATTGTCCAAAGAATACATTTATTAATCTTAAAAAAAAACAATCAAGTTGGAAATTATTAATCGTTCTTAATAGGTGTGCCATTAATATCTATACACATTCTTTCAAAGATAGCTATTGTAATAAATCAATAATTATTTTTCCTTTTCAAAAATGATCCAAAAAAATAAGACAGTTCAGTAATTAAAGCATTATCAGCATTTTTTCCGACCACGATGTAGTTAGTTATTTCTCAAGCAATGCTAGTAGACTTTGTAAAGTTTGCGATGGTTATACGGGGAATTCTACCATAATATAATATTTGCAATATCGTATGTTTACGTAAAATTGTTCCAGTAAATTTATTAAGGAAATAAATGAATTAGGTTAACCCGTATGATTATTATTCTTCCACAAATAACGATGTGGGCCCAGTAACGTTATATATATGTGTTTTTGCATAGCAACAACGCCATCAAGCGGGTGACACAATCTAATAGAACAATACCAAATATTATTGTTTTTAGCAATATATTTTTCCATACCACTTAATATAAGCTTTATATAAAAGCATTGACAGTTGTCAGATAAAAGTGCTTAATAAGTCCCTATTCTCTCCCTCTTTAGAAGCATTAAGTTCTAAAGACCACTTGAAACAGTTCTAAGATCCAAAGCTCCTCACTGATAAAAACCATAAGCATGAAACTAATCTGGGGATTTAGGTTAAGAAAGTGCAAAACAGAGATTTTTTAAGCACTGTCATGTGACAAACTATCATTGCTGTCTAAAGTTTACATTGTGGTAAAAAAGTATACTACTAATTTTTCATTTTACTTACTAAATTTTCTATCTCATTCTCTAAGGCAGTGTATGCTTAATATTTAATTAACATATTCATCCTAATTTTTGTATATGTACAATGAAATGTATTCACTATCTAATTTTTTGCATATTTAAATATAAATATAACCCATTCATTAACATCCTTTTCTGAAGTGCAGATATACATAAACAGTTTTTGAATTTATCTATGACAAAACAAATCTATCATATAATCAAAGGTTTTCTAGTTATTCTTAGCTAGAGGAAAATGGCCCAAGATTAATTTTAATTGGCCAGGTGAATGTCTTCCATAAAAAAAATAAAACATTTGATTACAATAAAATCAGCCTTAGCTACTGATAAAATAGTTATTCATACTCCTAGATATAGAGCATATGGCTATCTTTACATTTACAATACCGAGATCAGTTTAGAATAGACTAAAATCTTATTTTGTAGAAAAGAGATTTTATTCTTTTATTTATAAAGGTTAAAAATACACAATTATGAAAAATATTGTTTTTACAGTTGAAGTTATCTTCTGGCATAATAGAAATTATAATCAATACCATTTTAAATAAACATTGCAGATGTAATTAAACTTTTGCATTTTCCTACAGACATGAATTTGTAAAACTACTTCTCTCCTTTCTTACAAATTTAAATTTCTGGTCATTATAAAATTTATGCATTTTACACTTTTATTTTTAATAACAAATTCCATTGTTAATAAAATAATCTTATCATTTTTTTTATAAAAATCTGATTTAAAACTATGGCAATTCTCATTTTATTATTTTTTCCATTTTTCTCTACCATTTCTTAACTCTCTCTATATATATATTTCTTTTAATAATTTTAATTTCCTGTACTTTGCATTAGACTATCTCATCCACGACCTGAGGTTCAAATCTAAAATAAAGTTTGGAGAACTTTTTCAAATAGTTGGCCCCATGATTAATCCAACTAATTATCCAATAGTCTTTATCAAAACAAAAAAAAAAAAAAACCCAAAATAAATCTAAATTAGTCAGTGGGGTATATCAACTGTAAAAGAAAAATGAATCACAAAATTTGTTACAAACCATTGAGAGTTCAGCCCATTATTTATCTTTATCTTTCATTTTTAATGAAATAAAAATGAAATATTGAAAATTCAAGTTATTAATAAGATTGAAAAAAAAAAACTATCTTCATGACTTTATAATTTGATTTTACTATTAATAAATCAATCACTAAAATTTAAATGTATAGGAATTACAAAAATAATATAAAATATAAATAATCAAAATATTTCCCAACAAAAAAATCATATAATGAGCAACATAATAATAAACTATACCTGACAAAAATTAAAATACAATTTATAATGAAATTATACACATATAATTGTTTTGATACTTATAAAACATTTTGTTATTTAATCCCCCCCCTCCCCCAAAGTAAAATCAAAATTAAAACAAAAATAAATAGAGTACAACTAACCTTAACCGAGTTTAATTTATTAATCCGTGGTCGAAAGTTCTTAGGGTCGCGTCTGAATGTGATATCCAATGACTCCAGGAACTTATTCATACCAGCTAATAATGTTTGGGGTCTTTAAAGAAAAAAAAAGTAATTTCACAAAATTTTATTAAAAAATAAAAGTAAACTAAGTTAAAAAAATAATAAAAAAGCTTACTGATTCGCATTAGTTTTAATTGAAGGCTCTCCTTCAAAAACGATAACTCTATCAGCTAGATAAGTAGCCATGATAAAATCATGCTCTACAACAAAACCAGTTTTCTTTGCATGTAAAATAAACCTTTTAATGACTTTAGCAGCAACTAAACGCTGTTCAGAATCCAGATATGCAGATGGTTCATCTATTAAATAAACATCAGCTGGTTTTCCAAGACAAAGAACTAAAGCCACACGTTGCAATTCACCTCCAGATAAATTAAGAACCTAATATAAAATAATTTAAATCAACAGTTCTAATATTTTATTTTAAAGCAGAATACATAAATATACATTGCTCTATTTTCTTTCAGTTAAAAAAAATAAGTTAAATTTTTACATCTATTTCTTTGAATGTTCATTAAGAATCTGATTTATTAAGTTTATTTAATTTTTTTTTTCTTTTTCAACAACAAATTTAAATTGCAATTATTAACCGTATATGTAAATGCTCAAAATACATCTTAAAACAAGTACTAAAAATATATTTTTTTAATTTCTTGAAAGACATATATAATAACTAATCATGATAAAAATAAACTTTTCAAAGCAATTACCTCCTGATCAATGATATTATCTATCATTAGAGGCTTCATTACATCAGTAACAAATTGAGGATGAATATATGCATCTCGTATGCGTTCATGAAGTAGTTGCCGTACTGTTCCTTGGGTTTTGGGACTAATTTTTTGAGGTTTATAACTTATATTTAAAGAAGGTACTTCACCTACAATATTTAAAATTTATTTATTATATTCAAACAAGAAACAAAGTATTTAATTAACTGTCATTTATGACAGGTTCGGCCCACATTGGTCAAACACACACATAAACATATTTATATTATCTCCAATTCTTAAACCTATAAATCATAAATTTTAGCAATTAAAATACTTTCACACATATTATCAATGAACAGTTTGTTCACATATCAGAAAAAAACATAACTTAGCTAAATAATTATTTTTAATATCCATATTTATATGATTAAGATTTTGAGAAGAGCAGTTCTCTCTCTCTCTCTACTATAGAAAAAAAGTATGCTTTTATTTAAATTACAATAAAGTGGAAGAATCAAATGATGAATGATATATTGGTATGATTGCATATGATGCTCCCTCCTTCTATTTACACCAGAGATAGAAAATGTTAAAAGATATTACTTATTCTTCTCAGTAACTCTTTAATTATTTCAATTTATAGATATTTCTCTTGCGATATTCATATTTCCTTACTTTACTCTATCTAACAAGATTTTCAACAGACATCTTATGTGAAAAGTCTAGGCTAATTTAGTTTTACATATCACACCACCACTCTCTAACTTATTAAACATCATTCTTTATTTGATACTATATGTCTATGTTTATCACCCATGATTTCCAACTAGATAATGGGTCTTTCATAGACCTGTGTAGTTATAATAAAAATAATAAAAGCAGTTAGGCAGAATAATAGATAGAAAATTATCCATACTCTATATGCAGCCTGTGTTGGCGCTGTTTCTGTGTAAAAACACAGAATTATTCCGCTTTCGTGGCCGAACCTACAGCTAATAAACGAGTGATCATTAATATACGAGTAGATCATATGTAGTGGTTATAATACGCGGCCAATTACTTCCGCGTATCAATAACACTACGTCTACTAACAATACTATGATCGTATAGTTTTTTTTTTAAAGTGTCATAGCATCGGCCGGGACGCGAACCCGCAACCCGGGCAACTGCCTGCAAGTGCAAGATAGTCACGCTGACCTCTCGACCACCAATGCAAGACATGATCGTATAGTTTGCCGTTGATTTCATTGCGGGTTGAATTCCTATGCATATTGACAGAATTTGTATCGTCGCTAGAATTTAAGATGAGAGTGTGAGCATTGTCTTCTTTTTCAAGTGTTTATTTGTTGATGTTTATGATTTTCTGTATTTCCCAACTAAAAGATTTTTGCGTACTAGTAATTTTCAGCGTATTATTGATATTTGTCAAAATTTTATTTTTTGACTAATTTTGGCTTTTTGGGGGATCAAAAAAGACAAAGTAAAATTTCTCAAGTTCTCTGGCAGACGATTGGAGTTGTTTGCGGAAAAATACCGTTTCTGTCGTGACTCGGACGAGAGTTGAAAAAAAAAGAACAAAATGTCTACGTTATTATATTTGTGGGACGTCCCAAACAGAGAAAGTGAGGCAGATGCATTTTTTCAAGCCCAAAACATCCTGCCATTCATTACAGTTGATTTAGTTCAGTCATATGTGGTTAATAAATTTATTTTCTGGAAAGAATTTGTGTATTGTTTGCGATTATTTTTATCTGTAAATCATGTAATTAACACCCAGAATGACAGTGTTTAAAAAGGGGCAGCGTAGTTTGTTGGACATCTCTTGATTGATTGATTTATTTTTTTTTAAAAAAAAAAAAAAATACTTCTTCTTTTGACATACCTATTCGTTCCATTTAGAAGCAAAAAGAGGTTTTTTGTTGTTGTTGTTTTAAATCAATAAACAGCACGTTAAGTAGATTTTAAAAATGAACCAGAGTTTAATTTTTGTTGTTAAAAAAGAATAAAAATACCGGACGTTTTATTGAAAAAGTTAAAACTGTCCCTTATTACTTTGAAATGTATCGAATCCAAAACCAAAAAATAAAAGACGTATGTAAAAAAGAAACAGTAGATTTAGAATGGAAATTCCCCCAAATAAAGGCGTATGTCAAAAATTATGTACTTTTGAGATCCAAAAAAAAGGTCAAAGTCTCCTTTATAGTTTTAAATTTATCAAATGAAAACAAAAAAAATAATTATGTCCAAAACAAACAACAATAATATATTAAATATTAAAAAAAAAAAATAATTATGTCCAAAACAAACAACAACAATATATTAAATATTAAAAAAAAAATATTACAGCCGTATGTTAAAATATGATCTATTAGATAAAAAAAATCTAGCGGCCCGGTAATGTTATAACGCTCTGTTTTTAACTAGAAACAGCGCCACCAAAGGCTGCACAGTTAATAGTTTACTAGAACTGAAAGGTTTTATTAGCAGTAACAGTGTTTGGATAAATCTAATTAGTGTATTTAAGCTAGTAATAATCTTTAGCTTTCAACTTCTAATAAGAGTACATATAGTGACCTATCTTTTCAAATAGAGAGATTAGTACAACATAAAGTAATATTCTTAAACTATTACAATTGATGTATGGAACACATCAAAAATTCATTCATCCCGTGTCAATGTTATTTGATCAAGTTCTTCAATTAAATGTTTGAACAATCAAGTGTACTTTAATTTCTGTAATGATAATGAATGTCTAAAAATTTTTATCTTATACAAATCTCAGGAACTTAAATTATTTACTGTGATTGTTATATCTCATTACATTCAATTAGGAAAAAATATCCAGATTTGATTCATGAGAATATAATTTATCATATACATTTAGTTTGAAGCTGAATATTTTTTTTCCAGGATAACTATTTATTTCCTATTTAAAGTTCTATAGGTATATTGATATTGTTATTTTAATACCATTATATTAATAACAAAATAATAAATGTAAGTTATCACTATCATTAATTATTTTCCAATAAAGGTATATTCTATTCATCAATTTCACAAGCTTTTCTTTTCATTACATGTGTACAATTGCATAAAATTATGTATCATTACTTACTTATGATAGTAAATATATATATATAAAAAATGGTGATAATATAAGTAAAAGTTATTAAAAATAATTTACTTCTTGCTATAGATTCATGGCATACTATATATTACATTTTACTTAATTTTGTTCATTTTACATACAAAAGAAGTATTTTCTGAAAAAATAATTTATGTTAAAAGATCATTAATTATTTTGACTTGATTTATCATTTTTGTAATATGCAAATTAAAGTTTATAACTTTAAATAAAATTCCTTTTTTTCCATTAAAAAATGCTTAATGTTTCTACAGATTAATCTACCCTATTTACTATTAAAATTAATCATTTTACAATATTTTTAGAAACCTTTCCAAATAAAGTAAAAATTTATCTGCAATTTTTAATACCATCCAAAATATTACACACATTTGGACTTCAATCTTCTTTTTAGTAAAGCTTCACAAATGTGTTACATCATATTTTCGCAAAAAAAAATAATTCTATGATAAATTTCATTAAATATGCTAAAACTTGTTAATAAGATTAATTCAAAAATAAAACCACTTTCTTTACAAGAACATATTTTATATGTAGCTTTACTTTTTTTTTTTCTTTTCACTGAAAGCATGGTTGCACCCCGATACTTTTTTTTGGACATTCTACAATTACTGAAAATTAAGATGACCATTAACAATAAATTATTTATGAAAAATAAAGCATTTAACAATGTCCGAAAAGCTTAGTTCTGTTCCAAGTATTATATAATACAAATGATATTAACTATCGGAGTACTAAAAATATCTAAAATAAAAACTAATATTATATAAAAAATTAAATATATCATTAACTTTTGCAAATTATTTCTATTTTTAAAATTAATGGAAACTAACCTCCTTCCTCCGGTTTTAATTTACCAGCCAACATGCGTATAAAAGTAGTTTTTCCAGTACCATTCTCTCCCAACATAACAACAATCTCGGAATCGGTAAACATTCCTGGTTCAATGGTCAGTTCAAATGAACCTATACAATAAAATTTTTCAACAATGTTAAAAAAACAACAACTATTAATTGAATGCATAATATACATGAAAAATTGAATATACACCTGAGTCTCGAGTTATGCGGATTATTTTAATGCGATTTTAAAGTTATGCGATTCATGTTTCTTCTTAATATCTTTCATATTTCACAATATTTATTAGATATCAAGAAATTTAAATTATTAATAACTTACTTTGACTTGAAATACTTTTTTCTTTCAAAAATATACTGTTATATTAGCAGCTAACGTGAATATGGCCTGATTGAGAATATTAGCTTCTATGTAAATAACCTATTTATACTAATGAGTAAATAATAATAATAGATTTATACTTACATATAAAAATATCACAATAAATATTCAAAAAATTTAAACTTTTAAGCCGTATTTTGTTATATATAACAGAAATATATAATCTTTTAGATTTTTAAAATAAAAAATGAAGATTTTATAAACTGAAAATAATCTTTCTAATGATAATGTATAATCTTTTTGTTTTGATTGCGAGCTCATTTTTTAAATATAGAAACAGAAAACCATTAACGCAGGACAAAACCAAAAGTGGCGCTAGTTGTACATCACATCATGAATAAAAATAAAGTGGCTAACAGGTTTTTCTGGGCATAATTGCTGAAAGATTCTTAACTTCGTTTAAGGAAAAGCCACAATACATCACATCACATCGAATCTGATTTCTTACCAGTTTACAAACGAACGCTAGCGGTAATGATTAAAATATGTATGAAAAATTAAATACTATAGTTAATAAAAAAAGTAAAAAAAGTTTGTCTTGTATTAATTTTTTTCAAATATTTGAAATTTTTTATTAGTCATACTTTATTTGCTTATTTTTTTAATGCAAATTTTAAAGTAATTTTTCCTTGTTGCTTTGCTTTTATGCGAATTCTGAAAAATACAGAACCTATCCCCCATTTTTCAAGGTAAGTTAAGTCTATTTTTGTGCGATTTTTTTAATGCGGGTTTTCTGTGGAACCTATCTACCGCATAAAACGAGACCCAAGTGTATATTTACATACTATAACTTTTTAAACAAACCTATTAATAACTAAATAATATTTATAACTCAACCAAACAAATTAAATTGATAAAAATTCATTAGTAAATGAAGTTAATTTACTGACTACAGTATAAATTAAATTTAAATAGAATACTCATCTATTTCTTTTCTATTTGATCTACTTTGCAGGACTTAATACCGTAACTGCTGTAAATGTAAATGAATGCAATACTAGCACTCTATTCAAAGTTAAATCTTTTATTTATATAAAATCATATGTATAATATTTATCTGTCTTTATCCTGTACAGTTTATCACAATGGTATAGCAATGAGTTAAGAATTAAATATTTCCATTCAGCTGAATAATGAAAAAAAATGTTTAAATTTCAATTTGATTACTATCATGCATAACTCACTACTTGAATATTTAAACATCACAAGACCTCCCGAACAATATGATAATTTTATATTATTCATTTACAAAAGATTATTTTGATAAAAAATTAGGCAAGTTATTTCATAATTACATTTTGAACAGAAAATTCTTCGCACATACTAATGTGATAATTCACTAAATTTCCTTATATTAAGAATCATAAAGTCTAATGTAAAGTTTCCATCGAATTATTATATTAAGTAATAATTTCCCTTTAATTTCTTTTGCTTTTCTTGGTACTGTGTTATGTATTTTTCTTCCTAATGACAGAAAACTAATTGAAAATAAAATCAAATGCTATTCGTTAGGAGTAATTTTGAAATAATCACATACGAAGTGATTTACTTATAAATAAAACATTTCATTTATGATAATTTTGATAGCAATCTATAGTATTTATAAACATTTCATCTTTGATTTACTTATAAGTTCTTTCAGTTATTAATTAAAATCAAAATTATCTATTTGTAAATAAATTGTTTTGGGGTCATATCTTGATGATTTCAAAATTTAAAAATAGTAAAACGAATAAAGACAAATGTAATTAAGAAATTACAATAGCAGAATATCTGAAATTGATGGATTAGATGAAATTCTTTTTTACTGTCAACATTAAAAAATTAACTATCAAATAGCAGAAAAAAATAAAATTACATATTCTGCCATATATACATATAAAGCACAGATTTTTCTATATCAAAGCTTTCATTGAAGACAAATTGCCAAAGATTTCAACAAAAATTAAACTAAAGATTGATTTCATTCATCAACAATTATATCTTGTAATAAAAAAAAAACTATGCCTTAAAATCAGTGTTATGCCCAATATTTTTTAACCAATGTGTGAAGTGTTTTTTTTTTTAAAAAAAAAAAAAAAATTACTTTCATAAGATTTTGCTAAAATTTGTTATTTTTGTTCAAAAAATGCTCAGCTCAATATATTTTTTTTCACATGGTCACTATTCAATGATAAAAGTATGGTAGACTCAAAAATCAGATACGTGAAAGAATTTCCAAATAAAAAAAATAAAATGGGGGGGGAGCATTTGGTCATTAAAACCTCTTTTGTCCAGTTTGGGAATTTTGCTTTGTTGCTCAGACATCCTTTAAAGTTTTAAGAAAATTACTATACAATAAATAAATATTAGGTTACAAAATATGTTTGTACATAATACAAAAAGTTAATCTACAAAACTAATTCAAAATGGATATCCAGAAAGTTTATCAAATACAAAAATTTATAGACTGCATTCTGTAATGTTAACAAAAATAATAAGTTCCATGTGCTTTAAAATAAAAAAGACAAATAATATTCTAGTTCACATAAAAAATCTACATCCTAACTCAGTTTTGCTTTATACTGAGGCAAGGCATAAAAGAATAAAAAAATTGAAGTTACCAAGTAGAACAAAAAATTGATATTTTTCATTCAATATTTTTAAGTTCTTATTACAAGATAAAACAGCCTTTCAATATCCCAATGCTGAGAAAAGGCCTTTCTAGTAATCTTCCAGAAAACAATGGTCAAGTAGACAGCTTTACTCATCAGGCTACTGCAAAATAGTCTTGATTTTTAGTAATTTCCCTTACTTATTTTCTAACAACTTATAGATGCTTATTTTCTAACCAATAATTAGATGTCTAGCTAAATTATCTGAAAAAAAAAAAATCCTAAATTATGAAACTAGATCTGCATTTAAATCTAGAATCATAGAAAAATTAAATAGATGTACTAATGACAATGATTATGTTTGAAAACACAATTCCTCCAACTTAAAAATAGAATTTGTTTGTGTGTGCGTGAGTAGGATATTTGCTTCTGTGACTTAAATTAATTTACGGCATTTGAAAAATCAAGTGACTGAATGAGATTTAAAGATTTAAATAAGTTAATAACTTCTAAAATAATTCAAAAAATTTGATACCCAAAATTAATTCTTTTATTATATTACATGAATAAGAAAGCATGTGAATGTCAAAGTGTTAAACATAGTAAAAGTACTACAAAAATTACTAGCTCAATGTGTTTTTAACTGTTAATATACTATAGGACATTTACTCTGTTTTACCCATTGGCATATATTTTGTTATTTAGACTATAAACAGGGTTTAATTTATAATATTAAATGATTATATTGCAACAATCATCATCATTGTCAACCCCTATCAATCCACTTCAGGATGAAGGCCTTTCCAAGTTTAATCCATCTCCTATCTCTAGACTATCTTCTCCAAATCACCCCTGCACACTTTCTTATTTCATCTATCTATCTCACATATGGTCACTTTCTGGATATTTTACAATCTCTTGGAATCGAGTTTAAGATTTCAATTGTTTCTTTATTATCACCTCTTCTAGCAATATGTCCAACCCAACTCCATTTCAGTCTTTTAATTCTTTCAACAATGTCAGTACCCATTTGTTCTCTTACCCATGTATTGCATCGTCAATCTCTTCTTGTTATTCCTACAATGCATCACTCCATACATCTTTAAGTAGTCTGAAAACCCTGTATTGTTCTATTAAGTATCCAAGTCTCAGATCCATAATTAAGAATTGGTAAAATACATTTATTAAAAACCTTCCTTTTCAAACATGTAGGCATATTTCCTTTTAATATTAAGTTATTTTTAGTAAAAACAGTCCAACCAAGTTTATTTCTAAGATTAATTACATCCATTATGTTTCCATCTGTAGTAAGTAATAAGTTGACCAAAGTATTTGTATGTTAACTTCTTCTAACTCATCATAATCAATCTTTATTTTCATTTTTTGAGAAAATCCATTGAACATTACTTCAGTCTTTTTAACATTTATCTTTAGTCTACTTTTTTACTTTCATCTGATAAATCTTGCAACATTTCTTGAAGTTCTGAAATATTATTGCAAAAACAATTACAATATCTGCAAAATCTAAATGATTTAAAAAATTTCTATTTAATTTTACTCTTTTAGCTTCCCATTTTAATCCTCAAAATATTTCTTGCAGCACCGTAAAAAGTTTAAGAGCTATAGAGTCACTCTTGTCTTACACCCTTCTCAATATTAGTATCATTATGTAATCTAATTGTTGCTTTTGCATTTTTATAAATATCCTTCAGAATATAACAATATTCTGAGTCTACACCTTAATCACTGAAGAAATGCTTATAGAATCAAATGCCTTTCTATAATCTACAAATCCAAAGCATAATGGCAACTCATATTCATTGATCCTTTCTATAATTTCTCTCAATACTTGGATATGATATTAAAATCACTTTTAAATTCAGCTTGTTCCTTTGGTTGGTTAAAATCTAATGTTCTCTATAGACAAGTTGTAATTATCTTGGTAAAAATTTTGTATAAAACTGATAAATCTGTAATTTCTAATATCTTCTTTATCACCTTTTTTAAATATTAATACTGCAATCTTCCAATCATCTGGTATATCTTTATCATTTAGACATTTGGTATATAATTTGCTAAAAAAAATTCTATTTCTTCACTTGCTTCTTTTAATATATCAATTATAATTCCACCATTATCTGGAGCTTTTCTCTTCTTCATAAATTTAACTGCATGCCTCACTTCTTCATTTAAAATCCTGAGATATTCAGAAGATGTAATAAATGTAGGAGATACTAGCTTAATACATTAATTCTTGATAGAACTCTTCTACCCATTTCATGTCATCTCTCTTTTTAGTAATAGTTTCATATTTTTTTCTCATTGCAGATATGTTTCCTATCAATACCAAAATGTTGTTTTATACTCTTGAGACTAGCTTTCCTTGCTAGTTCACAAACATACTTTCTTATATCATTATCAACTCTTTTTAGCATCATTTTACAAAATTCGATATTCAATCCTTCTTAGTGCATCATTTTCATATACCTTCATATTTCTTATTTTCTTCGTAAATTCCCTAGTCTCAATAGAAATTTTATTGGTCAATTGCTGCTTTTTTCTATCAGACATCTTTGTTGCAGTTTTTAAAAGTGTATCAGTTATTTTTCTGTTAATTTCATTCAAATCTGAATCATATTTAAAATCTACTAATACTTGAAAATGATTTGCAAGTTCTAATTTAAATTCATTAGAATGTTTTTGAAGATTAGGAATATCAATTGTACATATTATTTTTCTTAATAATTTTTGTCTCTCTAATTTTGCATTAACATGTATCTTATATCTTATTAATCGATGATCACTTCCAGTGTTGAATTTATTACGGACATTATAATCTTGAAATATGTATTTTCTGTTAGTAAAAATATAATCCAATTCTGCTGTACCTTCATTTGAATGCTTCTATGTCCATTTCCTTTTAAAATTTTTCACAAAAAAAAAATTCATAATATAAAGTTTTTCTTTTTCTGATAACTCCATAATTCTATGCCCTCTCTCATTTCTATTATCATAATCAAATTTACCTACATCACTTTCATATTTCAGTTGTTTACCAATTCTAGCATTAAAGTCTCGCATAACAATTTTAAAAATGTTGTTTGGTCTGATCAAAAGCCTTTTCTACATCCATACAAAAATCTTCTACTACTTTATCACTATGAGAACTTGTTGGGGCATAAACGTGAATTATCTGCATTTGGTATCTGCTATTAAGTTGAACAACTAATCTTGCCAGTCTTTCCGATACACCATCAATCTCTTAACTTAATAAAATACTGTAAAAAATTAGTCTTATTTAATTATAATCATATAATCTAGAAGTTCTTTGACTGAAGATATATATCACAACACATCTTTAAGATCATACAATTTTCCTAATTTTTCATCTGTACTCTGCAAAATATGTATACAAACGCCTAAAATATGCTTACACTTAATGGTAAGTTAATAAAATGTAAGCAATCCCATTCCTACATTCACGCTTCATTTCAAAATGCATACACACACACACACACGAATCACACCTACATTTCAATAACATTAATAAAACACATAAAGTTACCCATTAATTTTTTCATTCTTGGATATTCATGGTGGCACATTCTTTTAATTTCCTCTTCAGTCGCTGTCTCAGCTACTTTAAATACAAGAGCTGTTTCTCGAAAACGAAGATTCTCTGTGGGTACAAAACCATCCAAAAAAATATTGATTCCTATAAAAAAAAAAATTATGTTTTATTCAGCTTGTAAATATGTGTTTGAATAAAAATTTAACAGTGCACTATTTTATGAAGAAAGAGTAATTTTCAAAAAACCACTTAAGAGACTTTTTTAATAATTATTTCTATAAAAATGTGCATTTAACTTTCTTTAGTTTCTAATTTCATAGTAACTATTCCCTTTAAAAACAATAGATGCATTGCATAATTTTCAGTTAATAGCCAATTGGAAGTTGGGAATTTCAATATCTTAACAATAAATGAAAGTCCTCTTCTGGAGATGTTGTCATTCATTGAATGAATTTAAAAATTTTTGATTTTTAAAAAAATAATAATGCATAAGATAATGGCAACAAATATTGCAATTGTTATTATTATATGAAGTCAACTCCTGAAAATTATATGAATGGAACTCTGACCATCATAAAATTTTCAACATTGTATATGAATTTCTCGTGCATGGTTAAAAATGATGTTTTGCTATTTCAACTATCATAATTGATTGTCACCATCATAATCATTATTACAGTTGCCCAATATAAATATTAACAAGAAGGCAATGGGGGAAAAATAAATAAGCATCACAAACAGCTGTGAGACAAACCAAAATAAAGATAATTAAAAAGGAAAGCAAGCTCTCTTTATACAAGATTGTTAGAAGTAATAAAAAAAAAAGAGAGGTATAACCACAGATGACTCAGAATTACATTTAACTATGGTATTTCAAATTTCCCACATCATAACTAAGCAGATGTGAATCCATGAGAATAACAATATTGCAAAATGCTGAATTAGGGATTATTACCACAAAAGACAAATCTGGGGAGGAAGACAAAATTAATTTCATTTATTAGTTCAATAGTTATTGCTTTTCGAGAAGCAATGTCCATATATCATACAAGATTACATTTCCGAAATCACAATCTTTTGTTCCATTCTTCAAATTTCCAAAATTATCCCCTTCTTTAAAATTCTATATCAACTTTGGCGGAAGATTTGTGATGATGACATTTTAGTGCTAAATATATGTTGATCTATTCCCATAATCTAAAATTAAATATCGAATGTCTTTAGAAAAATTGAAACTTTATTTAAACAACCCAAATATATTCAACTGTTAATAATAGTACACAGTATAATATATAACACAATGTTTCGATAAGTATTATTGTCATCTCCTCGCATGGGAATTGAAGCTGGACCTTTAGATTCATGAATATTGAATCTTAAGATAATGCTCTGACCAATTTTGGAAAAATAGCTTAGTTGATTAAAACGATACTTTAAAATTCAATATTCACGAATCTAAAGGTTCGGGTTAGATTCCCATGCCAGTATTGTCATGATCAAGCCAGTAAAACTTGAAGAAATGAGAATAACATTTAAACATCATATAATATAATAACATGAGAGCTATTATTAACAAATAAATGTATTCTAAAAATATTCAATATTTAATATTAGATTATGAAAATAGTGCACATATATCTACTTCTATATTAACTTTTTTCTTAGTTTCTTGTTCCCTTCATCTTTAATAATTCTTGGATACTTAATTATTTTTCTAAGAACAACTCCAATCTTTTTAAATTTCTTCAAACATTCTATCTCACTTTTTCTTAAATATGTACATATACATATATTTTCCAAACTCTCATCTTAAATATTTTCAAAATCTTTGCTTATAACTTTTTATGTATATCTTTTGAATAGGCCATATTTTAGCCCTGCATAAAATTGTATTTTGGACAAAACACTTTAATAACTTTTTCCTAATTTCAAATGCTATTTTTTAAAAAGTTTATTTAGCCAAATTTAGCCTTTTTTTTCTAACTACCATCTCTTAAAAAATTTTCTAAATAATAAAATGTTCTTCCTAGCATTTTTTTAAATTTTTTATCACACAATCTATTCTCCCAGTCTTAGTTTTACATTTATTTTTATTTCAAATTTGCAATAAACTCAAGTAATCTTAAATTCACTTTATCTACATACAAGGAATGTTATATGAACATATCTAAATTTTTTTCCTCTTAAATTAGCATTCACTTATTATCTTGCTAAATAAATAAATAAAAATGTCTATCTCTTCTGCAAATAAACCAATTGGTATTTCAAATATCTTGACTGACAGATTCTGTATTAGTCTGTCCAATCTACTGCTTTCATTTTAAATTTCCAGTTAAAATAATCCAATTTTCTAAATGTAAGATCAATAAAACCAACAATTCCTCTTCCATTATCTAATCATCAGTATCAGTTCTTATTATTCAAGCAGTATCTCAGAATCTCTTTTCTTTCTGAATCCAAATTGTTATAAAAAAATATTAAAAAAAAACATTAAGATATCATTCTGATCAAAAATCTTAACATCTTAGCTGTAGGAGAAATTAACTATTCTTAAAAAATATATAGCAATTTTGTTTTGTAAATCATTTCTGTACAAATATCAACAAATTTTCTCATAACATTTTTTCCCATTATCTTCAGAAGTTTGATAGTAATATCATCTCTGAGATTTTCCATCTTCTATCTCATTCTGCATAGCTTAAATGGTAGTTTTATCTACTTAGCATTTTAGTAAAAAATTAAATTTTCATTTTTATCAAATAAGCTTATTTATTCATTTTTCCATATCTTTTCAACTATTGCCTTTCCTAAAAACTTTGCATTCTTCAACTGCTATGATACATATATATTAGATTTTCCAATAGTTTAATTCTATTCCCCATTAAATCATATGGATATCCTTAAAAATCCTCTATCTCTCTATATCTTTTTTTCAACTATTTTCCATCTCATTATTTTTTTTTTTTAAGTGTTTCTATTTTTTTCTTACACTATTTTATTATAATCCCAATCATAATAAAAAAGTATTTTTTTATTCTCCAATTATTCTCAATCAATGATTCATTTAAATTTTATTTAAACAATTTGTGATAGTTTAAATACCTATTATTTGTTTTCAACATATTATCTATTTCATGATCCATTAGTACCTGAAAAATATTCCTAAAACTATCCAACTTATTTATCAATGTCTATTTCATTTCATTACTTCTGCTCTTATTTTATTTGTTTACAAAAAAAGATCATAATCTTTATCAATTCTGTGTACATACCGTGTTTTCCCAAAAATAAGACCTATCCAGATAATATGCCTTAGCATGATTTTTCAGGATGCTGATAATAAGACCTATCCCAAGTTAAGATTGTCAGCTTGTTGAAACGCACAACAGACATATTGAATTATATAGTAACGGATCTATAAATAGATATAAATGTAATTTTTGTACTTGAATAAATGTTACTCAGAATTATTTTGCAAGTAAATTCATAACTAATCATTTTAATAAACTTGCAAATACAATTTTACTTTTCATTTATCAATGCACATTCATTCGGTCCAATATAAGAATTCCTCTTTCATCTGACCTCCAACCATATATATGGTAAATAAATCGACACTGATATCTGAAAAGGCTAAAACTTATTATTGACAGCAATCTTAGTTCACAAATTAATCAAACCAGCTTAACATTTCATATATTATTTTAAATTAAATATTACTAATTTAACAGAATGTAAATAACTTTTAATATTTTCATATTGAACGAGAATGTTCTGTGATAAGATCAAACAGTAGTAAGTTATTTACATGCTCTTGAAATTATTAATACTGAATAAATATAGATTTTTGTATTTGAATATATATTTTTGTGAGTGAAAAAAAACAAGACAATCCCTGAAAATAAGTCCTAAGCCAACTTTAAGAGCAAAAATTAATAAGACCCAGTCTTATTATCAGGAAAACATGGTATTAATATATATTTTAACCGAAATCTTTTAATTCCTCCAAATGATTTTTAAATTCCATATTAAGTTTTTAATTTTTCTTATCTTTAATCTTAATTCCCCACATTTTTTTTTTTTTTATTAAAGCATTATTCTTTTTTAAACATCTTCAAATGATATCTATTAAATCATTATTACTATGCTTACTTGTAAACAAGTAAAATGAATCTCTTCTAATTTAGAAAATTCTTACTCAAAACTACAAGGGTCCTAAAATTATATCTATTCTATTAGTTTGATTATCTTCTATGCAGAACTTCCATTTCTCCTATTTCTCATCTTCCCACATTCTACCACATTTGATATAATTTTAAATGCTAGATTCTCAAAACTATTTTTTTTCTTTAACTCCTTGTTTACAACCTTCCATACATCATTCTTAAATTTAGGACTATTGGATTCAATTTTCAAAAGTTATGTAATTAGAGATACTTATTCTTTCTTAATTATTAACATCTTTTGTAATATTTCCATATTTTTCTGCCTTTTACCATTAAATTATAATAAATATAATTATAATAATCACTTCAACATGTGCATTTTTCACTATACAACTTATCTATTAATTTCCAAAGTTTAGCTGATGATTTTGAGATTTTTTCAGAATTGAAAGTTTTATCCTATTTATCTGAACACATTAACCAAAACAAGATAAAAATTACAACTCTAAAGGAGATTGCTCAATAGCTGAAACTCAGCCTAAATTTGAAATTAATAAAATAAAAAAAAAGTAGCATGTTATTATGTTGAAATATTTATAAATTTTATTTATCTAACAATTTTATTTTTTTAAAAAAACAAAAACCTGTAATCCTGCAACACAGTGATAGGGATTAAAGAGATCTCAATTGGCTTGAATAATGAATTCTGAGATTCAAATTCAAATTATTTGAAGTTATAATTATATTCACAATAAATTTGATGAAAATACGAATAGCAAATTTTTAAGAATCAATTTTTTATCTATTTACTGATGTAATATATCAGAAAGAAATTCAAGTTTTACTCCAAATAATTATAACGATCCAAACGAAGTGGGAGATCGCATCGCACCGCACTACCAAGGGCGCCATCTAGGCATTTGAGCCTAGAAAAATTTATAAAGTAGGCAGATACGCGCTGTTAGGATTCCACTTATTTACATATTTAGATCGTTAGCCCATGGTCACTAGCTCAGTGGAGACGCAGAGATAATAAAATATATAACCTTACATATAAATATAAAAAAATAATAAAAGCCACTGCCAGAAATTAACACAGAAAAATATTTATTTACGCACATATAAAATCATTCTAAATTCGAGGAATAAGTTTAACATTTAGATTTTTATCTTAATTTTTAATTTTACATTTAAAATAGCTTGCTAATTATAATGTTTAATATTTTATTTAGAGGGTCGGGTATGAATAGGCTACATAGATCTGTATTTGAAAAGACAATATTCTTCCCTTATTTAACCCTAGGCTAAAAGTTCAAAGTCAAACTGACGCCAATCATCCGATACATTTATGTATTCAATGTAGCATGAAAATACAACGGCACTAAATGGACTATACTGTCAGGAATGCACATCTGAACAGTATAGTGAGAAGACATTGTTGCTCTCCACCACCAGGAATGCTACTTCTGACGGCGAGTAGAACAATAAACATAAAACTCCATAGGAATGGATTGCGTCTTGCGTCTTACTATCCAATTCCATAGGCAACAGAGGGTGTGCGGCGTATATACGTAATCCTGCACGTGGCAGATCTCCTGCTACATTTACTACCTACACAAATATATCGAAACCATTGAGCCAATTCAACCACGAAACAAATAACCTAAAATTACCCTCCCTTAATATAACCTTACAAAACTATATAGCCGTTCACGCCCGACTTAAATTTATCATTTAGATATGTTCGCACAGATAACTTTTATACAATTTGTTTTAAAATGTTAAGTATAGATCGGCTGCACAGATTCCAAGATCAAAAACATCCAAATTAAACACAATCGATCAAAATACAAAATCATCGATAACGTCAATTGCAAAAAGGGAATACACAAAACCCATGGCACTCACCATAAGGTGCCTGCATTAACATCGTTGACCTATACATTCTAATCGACTGTGAAAATCTCAACATCATCAACCGCTAACGAATCTATGCAATGTCTATACCCAACTTTAAATTTTATGCATTTAAAATTTAAACAATAAATAATTTATACAATTAAAATGAATGGAAATGATTTTTTATCAATAACAAACATATAAAATTAAACATCAATTGATTTTAAACTTAAAGATCAGATAGAAATTCCATTTTAACATTTAAATTGCTTGCACGAAAGTTTTTAATTATTTAAAAATTTTTAAGTTCATTGTTAATAGCTTACGGAAGAAGAGTCCAGGTTCTTGTTTTTCCATGGAGTCCTTGTTTGAAACCCGGCCAGATGTTCCGGAGGTAGCATTAGCTGGTTCATTTCGGTATCACAATCAGTTCATTTTTTAAAATAGAGAGAGAGTGTGTGATATGTGCCTCTCTATCACCACTCTCAAAAAAAAGCTGGAACTGCCCAATACTCAATATTTCTCCTTTTTATATTATCCACATGGATTCAAACAACAAAACGTCACCAATCCATCACTTCCGTTAGGGTCCGAGCCAAGGCTTGGTGCTTCCATTGGTCAAGCTAATTTCTCTTATCTAATTTCCATCTGACCCTTTAATTACATAAGAGCCTTGAGGGCTAGCTTGTTTTTCAAATAATAAACAATCATTTCCATTTATAGATTACAGGAATTAATTAATACCTGTTTTTATTTTAACTTATATTAAATATTTTAATATTTAACTCTTGTATTTTTTTATCAAAAAAAAAATACGTTCAAATACTTTTTTTTTATTTATATAAAAAAAAAAATATTTTTAAAGTTTAGCATCTGTGCGAATATATATATTTAACAACATTTTAATTTTAGCGTTTAGTTTTTTTATAGATTTTTAATATATTTATTTTTATTTGCGAACTTTGTTTTTCTTTTAAATTAATGTAACGACATATTTATATATCGTTACATATCAGTAAACTTCCTCAAAAAACAAAAACATTAAAAAAAAAAAAAGGCTTTACTTAGTGTTAGTAATTAATTACGTTACACAAATTGATTACAGTATATATGAAAATTTTAAAAGGACAAAACTTTTTTTTAAAAGACAAAACAGTAATTACATACAAATATAATGATAAAAAAATGTTGACTGTTGATTCCTTATTACCAGCTAAATTTCTGCCCTCTCCCTTCCAAGTTTCATTTCTCCTATCTTTTACTATTACTTAGGCAAGTTGAACTATTAGATTTTAGTTCAACAAGACTTTTTAAAAAAAAATTTATGATTTAGATTTATTATTACGTTTTATTTATTACTTTTTATTCCTCGAATTTATCTTTACATATGCGCAATTTTTCTTACTGGCAGTACCTTTTTACACAAAATTTAAACTATAACTTTACGTTAATACAAAACATATATCTATATAATTTTCAGAAAAAATTTACGGGCATGATTCCCTTTTAAAATTCTCAGGGCATTCGTGTTTATTAAAGATCGGCCCAAGTTGGGTAGCCAGTTTGTGGTAGTGCGGAAGTGTAGAAGGGATTGAAACAGACGCACGATTCAATCCCTTCAGTTTTGCTAGGAAAGAAAGAGAAATGAACTATCGTTTTTCTACATTGAGGACCAGTTAAAACAAAAACCCCCGGATGGATAAATAAATCGGCCAACAGAATATCAATCTTAGGACGGCGTGGGAATTCATGTTCATGGCAAGCAACGGATAAAGAGGAACTGTTTTAAACCGTAAGAACTTTATAAATAATGAACATTAAATTAAACTTTCCCGAGTTAAATGATTGCAATATTATCCTATCTGACCAACTTAATTTATTAATAATGTTATTTGATGTATTTCTTTTTTATATATTTATGTAAAATCATTTCCATTTATTTATTTTTTGTTCTTTAAGTTTTATCATGATTTTTTTTGGTTTTTCTTTAAGTTAAATTATATAAATGTTAAACTTAAGTCGGGCGTGAATGGCTGTATAGATTTGTAAAGTTATATTAAGGGAGGGTAATCTTAGGTTATTTGTTTCGTGGTTAAATTGGGTCAATGGATTGGATATATTGGTGTGATTAGTAGATGTAATATTGATTCACTACGGGCAGAATCGC
Source organism: Epiperipatus broadwayi (assembly GCA_028023455.1). Lineage (NCBI taxonomy): Eukaryota > Metazoa > Onychophora > Udeonychophora > Euonychophora > Peripatidae > Epiperipatus > Epiperipatus broadwayi. The sequence goes on along the minus strand of JAQFVV010013060.1, from coordinate 238,137 downwards.
TTCATACGCCGCACCCTTCCATTTGCCTATGGAAGGAATTATAAGTCGGATACCGCAGTTCCTTTCTATGGAGTTTTTTGTTTTATTGCTCTTCTTTGCAGATAGATGTAATATTCCTATCTCATAAGAGGCAATTTCTTCTCTTAACCTTTTGTGCTGCCGTATTTTATTACATTGAATACATCGATATATCAGATGAATTGATGCCAGTTTGACTACGAATTTTAGCCTAAGGTTAAATAGGGATAGAATGTTTATTTGCAAAAGCAAATTTATCTGGTCCATTCATACTCGACCCTAAATAAAAATGCATTAAATTTAAGTTGTTTATAGACGCTTGCATGGATTGTTTATTGGTTAACTATGTTTTGCGTTTCCATATTTGATCAAAATATATAGACATTCAATAAATAATGATACCTTATGGCGAGTATCTAAAATGTATTTATTCGGATGTCTTTTAAGTTATTCGTGACAATGCAAGTATCTTATGGTGAATACTATTGGGTTACGTATAAATTTCCCTCCGCAATTGTCAGTAATCAATAATTTTGTATTTTGATCGTTTATGTTTACTTTGAAATGTTTTTGACCGTGAAATCTATGTAACCGATCTATATTCAACATTATAAACAAGCTTTCATAAATTTATCTGTGCGAACTTAATTAAACTGTAAAATTAGAATGTAATAGTAATTAAATGTAAATTAAAGTCAAAAATCAAAGTTAAAAAATAATTTTAAATGTTAAAATGTAAAACTAATACTAAAATAATTTTAAATCTTATATATATATGTGCAGAAATAAATGTTTGTATGCTAATTACTGGCAGTGGCTTATTTTATTTATTTTTTAATGTTGAAATCTAATTAGATAAGATATGATATTATTAAATCTCTGCTACTCCCTGAGCTAGTGACGTTGGGCTAACGACCGGAACCAAAATATTTTAAAAAAAATTTTTTTTTTTTTTTTTGACTTACGTATCTGCCTACTTTATAAATTTTTCTAGGTTCAAATGCCTAGATGGCGCCCTGTAGTGCAGTTTACGTTAAGTTACATTCTCCGATCGTTACAACTGGCGCCCCATGTTGGGCGCCAGTTTGTAACGATCGGAATGAAAGTGAAGATCGAATCTAACCGCAAAAGCAATATCTGCACTACAAGGGCGCCATCTAGGCATTTGAGCCTAGAAAAATTTATAAAGTAGGCAGATACGCGCTGTTAAAATTCCACTTTATTTAAATATTCCGATCGTTAGCCCAAGTCACTAGCTCAGCGGAGACGCAGAGATAAAAATATATAAATTTTATATCTTAAATATAAAAGAATAAAAGCCACTGCCAGAAATTCACATATAAAATCATTCTAAATTCGAGGAATAGGTTTAACATTTTTTTTTAGATTACTCTTTAATTGTACATTTACATAAATTTCAATGAGTTTTAATTTTTTATTTAGATGGTCAAGTATGAATAGACTACATAGATCTGCATTTGAAAAGAAAATATTCTTCCCTGATTTAACCTTAGGCAACAAATTTCGCAGTCAAACCGGCATCAATCCATCTGATACATTTATGTATTCAATGTAGCATGAAAATACAACAGCACAAATATACTATACTGTCAGGAATGGACATCTGAACAGGATAGTTAGAGAAAACATTGACTCTTGTCCAATACAGGAATATGACGTCTGTATAGCAAGAAGAACAATAAAATAAAAACTCCATAGGAAGGGACCGCGATTCTTTTTGCCGACTTACAATCCCATCCATAGGCAAAGGGTTGGTGCGGTGTATTCAGCGATTCTGCACGTAGCGAAACTCATACTACATCTACTATTTACACAAATATATCCAATCCATTGACCCAATTCAACAACGACACAAATAACCCAAGATTACCCTCCCCTAATATAACTTTACAAATCTATACAGCCATTCACGCCCGACTTAAATTTAACATTTTTAAACAAATCTGTGCGAACGTATTTCAATGTTAAATTTAAGTCGGGCATGAATGGCTGTATAGATTTGTAAAGTTATATTAGGGGAGGGTAATCTTGGGTTATTTGTGTCGTTGTTGAATTGGGTCAATGGATTGGATATATTTGTGTAATTAGTAGATGTAGTATGAGTTTCGCTACGTGCAGAATCGCTGAATACACCGCACCAACCCTTTGCCTATGGAGGGGATTGTAAGTCGGCAAAAAGGATCGCGGTCCCTTCCTATGGAGTTTTTATTTTATTGTTCTTCTTGCTATACAGACGTCATATTCCTGTATTGGACAAGAGTCAATGTTTTCTCTAACTATCCTGTTCAGATGTCCATTCCTGACAGTATAGTATATTTGTGCTGTTGTATTTTCATGCTACATTGAATACATAAATGTATCAGATGGATTGATGCCGGTTTGACTGCGAAATTTGTTGCCTAAGGTTAAATCAGGGAAGAATATTTTCTTTTCAAATGCAGATCTATGTAGTCTATTCATACTTGACCATCTAAATAAAAAATTAAAACTCATTGAAATTTATGTAAATGTACAATTAAAGAGTAATCTAAAAATAAATGTTAAACCTATTCCTCGAATTTAGAATGATTTTATATGTGCGTAAATAAATATTTTTATGTGTTAATTTCTGGCAGTGGCTTTTATTCTTTTATATTTAAGATATAAAATTTATATATTTTTATCTCTGCGTCTCCGCTGAGCTAGTGACTTGGGCTAACGATCGGAATATTTAAATAAAGTGGAATTTTAACAGCGCGTATCTGCCTACTTTATAAATTTTTCTAGGCTCAAATGCCTAGATGGCGCCCTTGTAGTGCAGATATTGCTTTTGCGGTTAGATTCGATCTTCACTTTCATTCCGATCGTTACATAATGAAATAAGAATTAAAAATATATATATTAAATATTTTTGCAAAAAATATATAAAAAAATTTATAACTTGAGATTGAATTACTTTCTCTGCCTTCAAATTGTTGCACTTACACATGTAGATATAAATTACTTTATCCAAGTCCCCATCAAGACATTGCATGCTTCAACTGGTTTCAGGATCGACAACCACAATTTTTTGTTTCACAACTTCAATAGTTCAGAAAATACTTTTAAATTCTTTTAGTGGACACTTTTATACATTATTACATTCACCTTCATCATTGTTGACTTCTTCAAAAGCTTAGTTCCTTTTATCTCAATGTTCCAAATAAAAATCAATCAATTCTTTAATAGTGACATTTTCTAGTTCATCAAACCAAACTCTTGCTATGTTTGTAATTTTTTTAAAAATAAATCATTTCCAACAAAAGATGGTTCCAACTTACCACAATGTAACAAAATGTGTTTTTATACCCATGCATATTGCTTATAGCAATATTTCAATTCGCATTTTCGATGTTATAATTGCATAATCAAAAGTTCCAGAATGATAAACCTTAAATGTAGCAATAATTCTTTAGCCATGAGGTGCAAATAAGTGGAGTTCAGTGGCAATATAATTTTTACATGTTCACATAATGGGTCAAATATAATCAAATATCCTGATGTGTTATTAAAGAACAATAATTCTTTAAATGTTACTATTTTCCTGGCAAAATTTTTACACAGTTGGTTCAAAATAACTGAAAAGTGTTCTTCAAAAGACCTAGAGATACATATGCTTTCTTAATTGCCTGTCAAACAATTGAAAACAATTGATGGTTGTAGTCTTTCAAAACATAAGGATTTTTATTCTGACAATCATTGATTTCAATTTAAAATCATTATCTCCTATTAAAAATGATCTTCATATAATTTGAAACCAGATTGAGATTTTCTAGCATTAATTATTAAGAAAGAAGTTTTTAATTAACAAATTATTATTTTAATAAAACTTAAAAGAGTTAAAAACATTTCAAAACCATTACAATTGATTGTAAAAATCTCATTTTGTAAATGAATAAACAAAACTTTATCATAAAAAACTTACTAGTCGTGCATGATGACATAATAAATATTTTTAGATTTAATATTAATTAAGAGGGAAAAAATTTTTCCCTATGTGATTAATAAAATTAATACTACATATCATTTATTTGATGACTTTCTTAAATTTTGTAATTCAAAATCTTCTTGATTTTGTAGCTATTAATAAATTACCTTCAAATTATATTTTTTATTTTTCCCTAAACATTCATTTTTATATTCTGTGCTTAATTTCTTCTAACTTCACTTTTCCAAATATAATTGGTATATTGCATTAATAAGGCAAATTTAGATTAAATGACATGTAAGAATTTATTAATTCCTAAAAAAATTTCAAATATATATTATGGATTATTTATTATCAATGAAAGTTCTTTGAAATAACTTTAAGACTGTGCAAAAAAATTAGGTATATCATTACACTTTTTATTTGAAAGTATCTGAGAATTTCATTGTACAGAAAGAAAATCATTGAAAATTATTATCAAAATAAAGATTAATTTATGTTCTTGGGTTATTGTTGTTTTTTTTAAAATACTTTTGTTCTCTTAAATTTAATTTGTGAATAAAAATAGAAACTATAGAAGAACTATTACAATTGTTGTACATTTTGTCTAAATTCATGATGTCTCATAAAATAGAAATTTCAAAATAAATATCAGTAAATCTCTTTTAGATATTGTGACAGTCAGATGATGTATGTTGGTTTAACCCAGTTCGAATACTAGGCGAAAGTACCTTGAAGCCACCCATACGCGAGATATTAAATCAAGAATACTATGACCTCTGCCCTATTCGCCTATTCTCGAGGCTAACTACGAACCAACAACCTTATCTGAGCCATACATAAATTAATTTTCATCCGGCCAAGCTTAGCATCAGCGGTAGAGACATGGACGGGAACACCTACGGAGCTAAATAGTTAAATGTGCATAAAAGTACTATGAAAAATGTGTTTTGCGTGCCTGGATCATTGGAAAAGTAAAATAAAGCATTATAATAAAATTAGGAAACTCAAGCCTTTTATAGTTAAATAATATGTTTAATTAATGACTTTAAAATATTAAGAAAGTTTTTACTGGCCTCCGCTATTCCCCTGAATTAATGAAAACTAATTAGACACTAAAAACAGATTAAACGATATAATATTTTTGCGGTCTAAGTCTTTTCTTCCCAATTTTAATAAAATTGTCAACTTGAATCTCCTCGATAAAGTACAATAATAAAAATCTTTCGCAAAGCAATTTCTAATTGCTTTGCGCTAAAAACAAACAGTTTAAAAATTATTTAAGACGTATATAGCTAAATCAGATATATGTAATAAGCTAATGGCGGACAAAAGAAGCGTTATCGAGATCAAGTTGGCAAACAAAAGGAAACTTACTCGTATGGAATTTAGAAACATAAATAAAATTGGAAAGAGATTTTAAATGAAAAAATTAACTTTTAAACTTAACCGCAATGCAATACAAAATATTTATACATGTTAGTAATGAAGACTAGCGAAGGAAAAAGAGTTAAATATATAGATAGATGATCACGCAATATATATCTAAAACTAGTCTAATAAAAATGGTTACATAACAAATATAATTAAATACAACATTTCAGAAATTAATTCAATGAAGCAATTAAGAAAGGTATGAACAAAAAAGGGTAGAAAGTAAATAGTTCAATGGAGGAGAGATACAATTACCGTCCTGATTCCTTGCTCATGTTCTGTCGATGAGCGTGGCTTGATCCGTCCATCGATAGGTACTTGTCCGGACAAGGAAAGTGGAAATGCGTAGCATGGTTTCACGAAAAGTCCTACAGACATGGCACAGAGTTCAGATTATATTGGGTGGATACTATGGCATTTTGATGGTATTTAGGAACCTCGGCGATAGGCAAAGCTTTTTGCCTAGCCAAGCATAGTAGAATCCATCAAATTCATATGACTTTTAGTTTGTAGCATGTTCAAACTTCTCCGTGATTTTGAAGACGACAGTTGTATAACTTTTTGGAATAAAATCTCAACAAGCAAAAGCAAAATCTGAAAGAGTTCTCTAAAGAGAAATCTGAATGTCAGCAAGAAAACTCTGAATGCCTAGTCTTTTGTTCACTCTCCTATTTATAACTTTTTTGTAAGCTACCTTCTATTGTTTGTATGATCTTAAATCTTGATAAGCCCACCCACACTCTCCTTTGTTTCAAGGTAACATTTTCTAAAAATAACTTTTACTTTTTTATTCTAAATTTCTTTCTTTAAAGTTTGAATTTTATTAATTAAAAAAGAAAGAGAAAGCCATCTTTAATTTGCCTTGAATGGGCTAATTAATTACAAACATACATTCTTCTAGAAAATGTTGGTGGGCTTATCTCAAAATAAATCATAAGCCATATTTTAACAAGATTTTAACAAAAAAATATTATTTCTTTTAATAATATAAGCATTTTATTTCAGCAGAATTTTGCATTAACTCATATATATACGCTTGACGTATATATATGTTTGACTAATAGATTTTACAAGTAATTTTTATTAACAGAAATCTAATATTAGAATAGAATTTATTTAAAACAAAATATTTAAATGTAATTAATTTTAGCTTTAATGCAAAACCCTGCTGATATTGGACTATAAACTTAATTCAGGCCTACAATACTAATTAAGTTTATAGGAGGCTGTGAAGCATGGATCGTACTTCAGATCCACTGCTTCAATATAATAGCATGAAGAACCAGTATAAAAAAAATAATATAAATTATCACTATTTTTAAAAGGGGGCTCCAAATTTATTGCGCTTTCCACTATTTGATTTAGTAAGTTGAAAGATTAATATTTGACATTTATTAATAGCACATAAGTCTTCAATGGTGATTTGTGAATCAAAATGCTTCAAAATTGCTTACTGTAGTTTAAATATTAAAATCACTTACAGCTAAAAGTATATTTTGCAAATTAACAAGTTATATTAATACTCAGGATATTTATTTATATATATTAATGGTTAAACCACTAAACATCACATGATCACCATCACAAGGTGGCACTACTATATGGAGAGTTTTTGCCTATTTATATATTAATGGTGTAGCATAACACTCTTTAGACAGATTTATTGCAGAGAAGTATTAACAATTTACAATACTGATCAAATATTTAAAAAATAATAATGAAATAATCACTGTTCAGTAAAATGATTTCTATTAATTTAATAGTCGATGATATTTTTCCTTTTACAATGGATTTATGGATTTTCTTAAATTTAATAGTGGCTACCAGGCATCATTTATATTTAGTTTTTAGTTGTGTTTTATACTTTCTTTCTTTTTTTTTTTTTTGACAAGATCTTCATTTTAAATATGTCTATGATAATTTTTTGGCTTGACCACTTATCTGACAGTACTATTTAATTTTCTAATAATAAGACTCAAATCATTTTCTTTTTTATCATTTGATTGTCATCATTAGGAACTCTGATTTTTTTAAAGCTATTTAGTTGCATCATTATCAAAAGCTTTCATCTTTCTATAAAATATCAATTGGTGATATACATAATGTACTTATAAAATATACAAGACATTTTAGTGTATTTTTTTTTATAGTCTCAATTTAAATTTTTAGGCACTATTTAATTTTTTTTATAAATTTCTAAGAATCTTAGTTGCTTTTTACATTTCGAGCATGCCTTGTATATTGTGTAGTTGTGCTTATCAAATGACAAGCAAATACCAGCTTGATTGTCTATTATAACTACTATGTATTTGATAATTTCTTGAGGCAAAGATAAACAATTTGTTCCATCTCTTATTACAAGAGAAACTAAAATGTGATGTAATCACTTTTGTTAAAATAATAAAATCATTTATATTAATAATACACAATATTAAATAAACACTTTATAAATATTAAAAATAACTGTGTAAATATTAATGATGTATCATAGGTGTAAAATGAAAAATTTCTTGATGGAAATAAAAGGTTGATTTCAAATAATGGATATGTATAATAGTGCCAGCTATTCATTATCTTTATCAAATTTTCAGTGATATAGAAAAAAATTTTGTTCTCTTTAATATATTCTATACTTTATAAACAATAAATGCATTATATGAGTTTAAATATCAGAAATTAATTTACTTTATATTACTAATTTTTTTTTCATAAAACTTATATTGTTAGTTTTATATAATTTCTTTGCATAGTTATGTAAACAAGCATTTATTTTTATATAGCGCTATGTCTACAATGGTATTACATTCAAATATCAGCCTTTCAAGCCAATTGTGCATGCGCTTTGCGAGTACTTCAGATTTGCTCATATATAAGCATTTGAGTTGTAGGAATAAGTGGATTCATTTTATTCCTGCATAAATACTATATCTTGTATTGGAGGGGAAAGTATTCATTTATTATTAACACTCGCAAAGCGCATGCACAATTGGCTTGAAAGGCTGATATTTGCATAGTTATAGAAAAGTTTTGATATAATGTAATTATATCAAATTAAGTCTAAAAAATTTTTTTAAAAAAATTAGTTTTTGTGCAAAAACAATTTTTTTCTTATCACTTATTATCAAGCCTTTGTAGTTTAAAACACGTATAGAGTGAAGGACTATCAAATATTAAGAAAATAATTCTCTTGGTTACAGTTTTTAATTTGAAAACATACCTTCCCTTACACTAAAAGGCATAGTAACAACACCATAAGCTCCTGGTACACCATATAAGCAACAAATAAAATCAGATAAATAATCCAAAACAGATAAATCATGTTCTACCACAATAATATATCTAAAAAAAAAAAAAAAAATTTTTTTTATTATTTACAATCAAATTCAACTACAATAATGATTACTAAATCTAAAATAAATTTAAATTATTTAAGTTATACTATTTATTAACAAAAAAAAAAATTATTAAATATAAATAGACATTTATTTATTTAGCCTATGGATATTTTTTTACAACAGCTTAACTAATATCAAAAGATCATAAAGGAACCTGTGGACATTCACTATTGAAACAGTAAGATTCGTATTCGAATCTTAAGTTTCACCTTTTTCTGTCGCCTCTCACTGACCGGCCTATCCCGCCCAAATTTAAACTTTTTGATATCAAATTGTGTGTTAACAATATTAAAAATGTATAAATATATGTAGAATTCAGCATAAACACGCACACATTTCGATCTCAAATTAAAGGCAATAAATATGGATAAAATAATATAATTTAGATTTCTTTTAGTTAAATAAATTTTATGTAATATTAATCATTTATTTTGAATTTATGAAGTTCGTATTTATTGCTTAGTTTAAATTTCGTTAAATAATAATTCTAACAAAATCTGATGCAATAATTAATTAAAGTTAAAATAATTTTATTCCCTTTTGTCTTTGAAAATTTAAAAGCATCGGTCAGTGATAGATAATAAATTAATTATAGAAAAATTCCAAAAAAATGTAATTAACGAATGTAAAGAAAAACAAACAATAGCACAGCAGATTTCTTTCTAATTAAAACCAGCAAAAGCACTGATTATCCTGAAGGCAAGATAAATAAAACCTAAAAATATCTGGACAGAAAAATTAAAAGATCAAGATAAGAAAGGAGGCCATCTTAAACTTGCTGGAGACATTCACTTAAACTTTAGCTTTGCTCTCGAGTGAAGAGTCTAAAATATCTTAAAATAAATTGATACTGCCAAGGTATGACCGAGTAAGCACCGAGATTATTCTCCATCGGGAGATGGCCTACCGTATGCCGAACTTCACATTGCCCATCGTAAAAACACCATAATGATCTGCTGCCTGAAATAAACAAGAAAGCCGCTGCTGTTAAAATCAATAAAATGCCAAAGACAAGAAAGAAAACTGCTAATCACGAACAATCTGCTATTAAACAAATGGAAGAAAACATCTTATAAAACAGGTACCTGTGTGTGTATTCCAAATTATAGAGTACTCTAGTAATAATAAGCTATAGCTCATCTCCTACTATTTGTCTAACTTCTAAAATGTTAAAATTGTAATTTTGTGAAACTAAAATTTGAGAATTAATGTAATCTGTAAATTTCTCGCATAATCTAGCTTACCTCCCTCTATCCTTCTTAGGTGTGTATTTCTCAAATCTACACTTGATTTATAATTATCATTGAAATATTACCTTCTCATAATTGTCTTAGTTTTAAAGCTCAATCTATAATCGCTTGAACAGTGAATGCGTGTCAAATTGTCATTAATATTTGCTTTTATAAATAACTTAAATTTTATATATATCGACACGCATTCAAAGAATCAGTTATTGTAATGCAGGGTCTACTACTTCGTAATAGCTGGCATACTCGCTGTAATAATTCCCCTTTTAGATATTTTTTTTTATTATTAACTTTTAATGAATAATTACGGAAATTTCATTTCTTTGAGAGTCACCAATTTTCTTTTAGTCAATGTTGATAATGGAGGGTCGAGTTTGAAATCTAGTTAAATATTACCATAATCTTTTAGATCTTATACATGTGTTACGTTTTGAAGCCACGATGACTCATTCCACGCCGTGAATACTCCGGATTCTATAGGGTTGAATTAACCCCAGTCGTCCTACACAAGTGGACATGATAATGTTCCCATAGGGCTTGACGACCGTCACGCAGCCAGCTGGCAAATTGCGACATGGACCGCTTGTCCCTGGTTATGCTTATGTGGCACCTTACCTCTTCGGGTCGAGGCAGAGACCAACCCGAAGCCCTTATAAACTTATTCACGGCATTGCAGTTTCAGTGCTGCCATTTTATATCGCCCTTCTAAAGCGTACCACGTGTTCCTTTATTTAGTTTATCATTCTCTATATCACTCCGCCTCGGCATTATCTTCATCATCCACTCTCAAATAAATGTTTGCCCTTAGTCGTAAAATAAATATTTTTATTAAATAAATGTATGTCCGCCGCTACTGATGACTCTTGCAGTGCAAAGCATAAATTCCCTACAGCACGCATTAGAAATACTCACTCGAGAACCTTAGGTAGCTAGATTACGCCTTCATATAAATGAATGCTCTTTATAAATAAATGTATTTTTATATATAATAATATTGCCAATTAGCTATTGAAACTCTGAATTTAAAATATGATTAATAACATTAATAATGTTTTTTTTTATTAAATACGTAAATAAATAATTTTAACTATACGTCTGCAGTTAAGTTTTCATTTATTCGATACCCATTATATATATTTCCTCGATTATATATGTTAATTAATATTCGTTGATTGTTGGCCAACTCAGAAACAAAACCATGAATCTCGTGCATCTCCCTGACCACCGTGCCTAAAGAAGTGTTTACTTATGTCGCATCAGAGGCGTTATTCCGTAGATTGTATTGTGGAACTGATAAACTATGTTCGAACTCAGTACTACCGGTGGCTTCGCTACTCGATGGTGCTGCTGTTCTGTGTGGTGGTCGAATTCTGCACTATGTTAACGAGATACACGTGTTTTGACTGTTACACTATTGACTTTATTAAGTTCCTCAATTGTTGTCATAATTAACTGTATGATTTCTTCATTTCTGTTGCCATCCGATATTCAACAGTCAATAACTATGTGTTTTGTATTTATCATATCTATATAGTTCAATAGCTAATAAATTTCATTTAGGAAGCAGATGAGCGCAGTGACTCATGGATCATCCTGAATCTGTTGATGAGACTCCAATTGCATCTAGAAAGATCAAATCCAGCTAGTTTTATTAATGGAGCAGAAAAAGAAATTTATTTTGAATCCAATAGAAAATAGTTACATTTTGAATTTACAGAGTCAAACTTACCCACTCACAACTCTGATACAAACATCCACTCTAGATAAATACAGTAATGATTATAAGTAATCATTCTCTCTAGTCCAGATACAAGTTTTAAACTTCAGTTAAACATTAATATAACTGATTTTTAATTAAATACACAAACATGGGGTGGAATAAGTTTGACACTTGTAAATCAAAATGTAACAATTTTTATTGATAAATACTATACATATAATAAATACATATGAGATGATGACTTGGGCTAACTGATGAATGTTGTTCACACAAAATGTATCTTGAAGGTCATTTGTTTTTATTGTATCTTTATTCATATGATTTCAATAGAATGTGGTCATTTAATATATTTATTTAAAAAATCTAATAAGAACACTATTTTTTTCATACTACAATTCTTCGATTGCAAATTCTTGCTTGAACATCCAAAAAAAAAGTTTAAATCAAATCTTAAGAGTAAAATTATATCTTGAGTTATTGGCAAATCCGACCCGCTTAACAGTATTTTACACATTTTCTCTGAGACTACGTCTTATATCTGGTTTAGATGTAAGTATGACAGTAATATTTCTCTTGATAATATTTAATTGATTATTCAGTGCTGGAATTTTTTCACCAAAAAGGGGCACAATATTCACAAGCAAAATATATATATTAGTGCTAAGAAAACTGTCATAAAATCCCAATAGCTTTTCAAAAAGTTATTTCCAAAAATTAATTTCGATATAATTTTAGATAATTGAGAAAAATAAGTTAACTTACGAATCCAAGATTATTTCTAAATAATATAAGGTGGGATTGTGTTTCAGTCTATTATTGCAAAAAGTTATACTCATTAACATGACCTTTATGATGAATGAATAAAGAGAAATACTTTAAAAAACTATTTTATAATCAAAAAATATATGAGATAAAGCAATATACATATGAACTTAAACTTTAAAATATAAAGCTTGTAAGAAAAATTAATCTACTTAAAAATTAAATAGAAGCTTGCAAATCAGAAGATTGAGCCAGTAAATAGATTGGAAAATCATTTAATAATACTTGAATTTCAAAAAGAAATGATCATCAGACTACAGACATAATTCATTCATTCATCAAATTTTAGTTTATGTGAATGAAAATTATGAGAATAATTGGATGCATTGCAGAATAGCTTGAGTTATAAAATTACGCAGTCCAAGCTTATAGTTTAGATATTTTACAGACTTTTTTCTGAAACATATATTTCATTTCTTAAGTACTGTTTTCAAATTTCAAACTAAATATTATATTAAACTTTTCCTTTGAAGTATTTGTAAGTTAAATCTCATCCATTTAATTCTAAGTTATACATTTTTATAAGATGCTGTGTCTAAGGGGTTCTATTTTCTAAGTTTCCTTAATCAGATGTTTACAATGCTCCTCCAATAATCAAAATTAACGGTAATCATCTGAAATCTGGGCATGGCCGCTTGGGGCGTTGACGCTGTACAAAATCAATCAAATGTAATGTTACCGGGCCACCGCAACTTTTTTTTATATAACATGATTTTTTTTTTTTGATTAAACAAATTTTTATTTCATTTATAACATGATTTCTTTTTTATTAAACAAATTTTTATATTCATTTTCATTGTTTTTTAACCTGACATTTTTATTTATTCAACAAATTTTGGTAATTTAATTTTGTGTTTATTATTCTGATTTTAACAACTGTGGACTGTTTCACAACCAAAAAACTTGTTTTAACCCTACCAAAAAATTATAATATAATTATTTGGGACTTGTTTCGACTTTGTTCTACCTTTTTTTTTTTTTTTGGTTGACTAAAAATTGTTTTTCTTGTTATTATTAAATCAAAAGTAACTTTTGTGTTGTTGGGGGTTAAAAAATTGTTTTGAAACCCCATCCTTGGATCAATAATTGTAACAAAAAGTCAATAACTTTTTTTTTTTCAAACAACTTTTTTTTACTTTTATTTATATCATTTGAATTAGTCTTTTTTTGGCTTCTACAATAAACAGCTTTTTGGGGGGTTTCGTACTGTTATTATTAACAAAAAGCAAACAAAAATAGTCATTTATTTTAACCCCACTTGTTTTAACCCTGCTGAAAAAATATAATGCAATTATTTGGGAATTGTTTCGAATTTTTTCTACCTTTTTTTTTTTTTTGGTTGACCAAATTGTTTTCTTCTTATTAAATCAAAAGTAACTTTTGTGTTTTTTGGGGATACAAAATTGTTTTGAAACCCTCACACTCAGAAAAATAATTGTAACAAAAAGTCAATCATTTCTTTTTTTTTTAAATAACTTTTTCTCACTTTTTACTTTTATTTCGTTTGAATTACCTTTTTTTTTTTTTTTTTGGCTTCTACAATAAACTGCTTTTTGGAGGGGGGACTTTCATACTTTGTTATTATTAACAAAAAGTCAACAAAAATAGTCATTTATTTTAACCTCGCTGAAAAAAGATCATCCAAATATTTGTCAATTTTTAATGAAATAAAAAAAAAAAAGTACACAAACTTTGGACTTTTTGAACTTATTTATTATTTTATTACTGCAATAAAAACAGTCTGATATTTGGGAGGACATTATGTGCCTGAAAAAAGGACACAGTCTCCCTCATTTTCTGTACTCGGCAATTCTGAAAAATTTAAAAATTGCACGTTCCTCTCAGACCTTTTATTGGTCTCGTATATTTTCCACGCTGAAACGTGACTTAGCATGTGAACTTTGTTGAAGCATGTTCGAACATACTCTTTGCCAATTTTTTACATATTAGCATTTTTAAGGGAAGGGCGGGGACCATATGAAAATTATTAGTAATTAACAACATTATTTAAATATAAATGACATTACTCTATTATGGAGATTTGAAAAGTTGTACTGACTTGAAATTAAAACACCTTCAAGCAATATGGTAATCAGCTATAAATAGAACGAATACGCGTAAATAGTTTCGAAGCACAAAACAGGCCGTAATATTTTTGTGCAATGTCAAGTGGCCTGCAATGGGTTGATACAATATAAATGTTGTATTAGCTGTAAGGCCGGCTGCAGAAACGGCATTTTTATGTATTTTGACACATAAACAATGCCATCAGGCGGCCGTGCCGGATTTCAGATGATTACCAAATGAACTATTACACATGACATTATTGACTTATTTCTGTTGCTGCTCATATTCCTGATATAAGTTTCGACTCTTAACATTCTACTAAAAGTTATTCTGTTTCAGAGTCCATCTTTGAGCTATTCATACCACAAATACAGATTTATTACCATCAAATTACAACTATTCTCAACTGATTACACATGCTGTATAATGTCAAGTGGCATAATTGCATATCCATATAATATACCAACAATTTGTGATTCAAATCTGAACCAGTTTAAACTTGGAAATTCTTTTTAGTTCCAAACAGACTTATGATTTTTCTTTTAAATTTGGGTAACTGAGTTATTATTTTCAATCTTGCTAATAGACTTATAAAATTTAAATGCTCTTCTTGTCATAAATGTTATATACAAATATCATTTCATCCTTTTTGTCAAATTCTTCCATATATCTGGTATCAGCCAATTTAATGCTTCCTTAAAAATATTACTTAAAAATGGCTAACATTCAAATTCAAATAGATTTTGACAGATCAAATGTATTTAAAACAATGCAGGTGGCTTTGTCTCAGAACCAAAATGTTCTTTTGCAAACAAAAGTTTAAAAAAAAATTGGTACTGTTCTATTGGCGTGTTGAAACTGCTTGATGGCATTGTTTCTAGAAAAATGCACATAAATATAATGTTACCGGGCACACCACTTTATTTGTGAAATAATAATAATAAGAATAATCGTATGGGTTCCTTAATAAATTACTGTAATTCTTTTTACAATTTCTTTTTGTGTCTGAATATAACTATGAGAAATCTTTTACACTCAGACATTTTATCATACAGGTTAACATAATTTAATGATTGATTTCCTTAATAAATTACTGTCAAATTTACTTGATTAACAATTTTATGATGATAAATTTAAACCTTTAACAAGTGCCTACAAATTTTATTTTAGTCCTGCAATGTAGGAGGGGGGGGGAGATGTTATGCCTTTTCACATCCGTAAGAATTAAAACTTATCAATTAACAGACATTATTGCAAATATTCTATTGTTGTAGATTTCCCTGTGTACACTGGGAAAATCCCCCCCCCACCCGCAAACTTTAAAAGGGCTACTATCATTGCTTGTCAGATAACTAACTGCATCGTGATGGAAGAAATGAGAAGACTTTTAATTACTGAACTGTATTTGATTCTTTTTTTTTGGTCATTTTTGAAAAGAAAAATTAATCTTTATTTATTCCAATAGTTATCTTTGAAAGAATATGTGACTAAAGTATGTTGGATAACATTAATGGCACAAACTATTAATAACGATTAATAATTTTCCAACTCGATTGTTTTGTTTTTTTTTTGGGGGGGGGGGGGTTTACGATTAAGAAATGCATTCTTTTTACAATTTATTTTTGACTCTGGATATAACTATGAGAAATTTTAGTCAGACATTTTAATTCTCGTAGATGTTATCGTGAACCGTGACTTTTTTCAGGAGAACAGTGAAATTGTGGTTTCCCGTAACCTTTTCTAATTATTTACAGCTTACATGTTGGGTTCGGAAGTGGAGTAATGGGCTTATAATTATTACTTTTTAATACTACGTTAGGTACGTTGAATCATAATTACTTTTGAATGCAAATTGCAATAGTTCTGCAAACTTTAAATCCACCCACCCTGAAATGGTACGATCTTGAAGTGTTAACATTGCTAAAAGATAGTATTGTGTGCACTCGCACAAACTGTGCAAGACAACAACAGAAAAAAAAAGTTGTACCTATTGGGTTTGATTGCGGCCCACTGAAAGACATATTTAAATGTCTTTGGATGAGATCAACGCCATCAAGCAATTTTAACACGCTAATAGAACAGAACCAAAAAATTTGTATAATTATGTTTTCATTTTAATAGATGACCAATTTTTTTCATACAAAAAATTGGCATTATTTACATATAATAATAAATAAAAATATATATGCAACATCATACTTACTTATCAGGATCTATAAGAGAACGGATAGTAATAGCAGCTTTAAGGCGTTGTTTGACATCCAAATAACTTGAAGGTTCATCAAACATGAAACTACACAGAAAATGATAAAATATAAAACCACATCATCATTGTGTTTAAGATCTGTCATCACAATATAAATTATCAACTAATGATGGATTCTTCTTTAAAAAGGACTCAAAGGCAATACTTCTTGATTCATGTGTGAAATGAATCTAGAATTAGTCTTAAATTTTAATAATAAAATGGTCACAAATACATTTAAAAAAAATGGAAGTTTTTAATTTTTCTTCTTTCAAAATCTTCAAAGTTCATTAACATGGCACAAAGGAAGATAAACGGTAAATAAATAAAACAATCATTAGATTATTTCTCTACTTCACATATCTACTTCAATTATTACTAAAATCCTTCTAAAGTAAATGAACATGTAAAACAAATTAATAAAATATATTAACTACTTATTATTACTGTTATTTAATTTTAATCTAAGTTAATGATCACTACCTTCAATGCATATCAATGCTAAAACAGAATATGAATAATGAATGAAGATTTAAATCATGAGATTACTATTTCTCTATTCTGCATAACTATTAAATTATAATAAATATTTTCTAGAATAATAAATTCTCAATATTAATTCTTATTAAGCGCAATGTCAGCACGTAATATTTAAATAAAGCTAAAACATTAGTGCATGCACCTTGAGTGCTTTATTACAAGAGAGACCTCTACAAATCTAAATACAAGATTCGACTTTATAAAGATAAGAGCGGCCCACTCTTATCTTCAATCTATTTTTCTATATATATATATCGGCAAATCTAAAGAATTTATTACAAGAGAGACCTCTATAAATCTAAATGCAAGATTCGACTTTATAAAGATAAGAATGGGCCGCTTTTATCTTTATAAAATCGAATCTTGCATTTAGATTTATAGAGGTCTCTCTTGTAATAAATTAAGCACTCAAGGCGCATGCATGTACTAAGATTTTAGCCTTATTTAAGCCATAATAAATTCTGTACAAATAAAATTATAAAAAAAAGTATAATCTATTTATTATTGCATATTAATTGTAATCTACAGTAATTTAAACTCTGCCAAGCAAAACACTAATTGAAAAAAGTAATATCATTTTATTACTATTTCATTATTTTACATACTTATTTTCATCTCATTCCACGGTATTAATGAAATAAAATACATGATGTAATATGGAGAACAATAAAATAATCTAATATTACTCTAGTCTAGTGAGCGGCTAATAAAAATAAAATAACATGTCTTAAATTTTCATATTTCCAACATTTATCAAAACTATGAATTATGAATATACTGGTTATTTATTCCAACATTTTAATTTTTGTTAATCATTATTAAAATATTAATGATATAAAACTTTCATTTCTTAAGACAAAGTTTAAAAAATCTGGATACTGTAATGAATTATAATAAAAAGAAAGTTATGACAAATGGCAATCATAAATACAAAATTCTAAATGTTCAAACATTAAATGCTTCATAGACCTGCAGGGTTTTCTCATCAATAAATGGTGATAAGTAAAAAATATACAAAAAAAAAATTGTTAGATCAAGGTTATCTATTGAATTCCAATTATTAGTATGCATTAGTACCTTTGACAATAAAATCGATTTACAATTCAAACTTATTTTATCATCAATATCTTCTGTGATGCCATCACAATTTTAACAAATTAATAAGAAAATCTTATTAAAAAGAACATCTTTAAAAAACTGTACTTCTTGACAATACGAGAAATGAATCAAAAAATAATCCTTTTTAATAATAAAAAAAATATGGTTAAAAATAAATATAAAATTATATTAAGTATTGTAAGACTTCAACTTTTTTTCTTTCAAAATATTTATATCTTCAATACTCAACAACATACAGAATGTAAAAGTAAAAATTCCTGATGTGATGTGATGTATTATAAAAGATAATCATTATTATGATAAAAGATCCTACAAAAACAACACCATCAAGCGGCCATGCCAAACTATCAAAAGAGTAGGTGAATAATAAATATTATCCTTATAACTATATTTATTTAATATACTATACATATAACGAAAGTGTGTAAAAACCAAATACATTATACCATTCAGAACTGAATAATTCAGTCTAGCAAGAAGAAAAATACTTTTTATCAATAGGGAACTCATTTTATTAAATTTTACACTGAAATATATTTATATTATGAAGATTCTGCATAATGGGAAGAAAGAAAATATTACAGCTGCTGAAGTATTTCAAATAAAAACTGGTGTGAAACAACTTGCTTTTCTATTTTTATGATTGGCCTTGAACAATTTAAATCAGCTTCCTGAAACATACATCAAAACACAACACAGGAATACAAATCAATTAAAAGAAACAATTTATTCAAACCACTTCAAACACTTTTTAGCAAAATTCTTAATTTGTACATATACACCTACATATGTATACATACAAATAAAGAGTTTGAAGTGATTTGGATAAATTGTATTTATAGGATATTATGGCAAAATAAAGAAAAGTGTGATTTTGGTAATATTTATAAAAAAAACACCAAAAACTTTATTAACTTTTAGCTTGGATGGTTATCATTATAAAAATGAGTCAATTGGTAATTGTTTAAATCGTTAAGAAAGACTAAGGCATTGTGGTGCCACACAAAATCTAATGAGTAACTACTGCTTTTAATGAATTAATACAGATTATTTCATCAATGTGATATAACTGGTACAATCAAATCAGTTATCTATAGAACCATTAGTTTACATAATTTATTATTTGGAAATAATACTTCAATTTCTAATAGCATAAGATAAAGATGTTTAAAAAATTTCATTTAAGTATTCTCTCCAAATTTCTAAAAATATGATGGCAAGATCATAAGACCAATTAATATATTTTTCAGTCTTGCTAGACATATTATAGAGCCTATTATTCAAGAATTACATCATTAGACTGGTATGAGAAGTAACTGAATGGAACAGGCTTATGGTGCACTTGAGTATAATTTTTGTGAACAACATAGACTTTTTTGGCATTATAAAAACTATCTCAAAGATATTAAACTTTTTTTTTAATTTACTAAGCTTGAATTCAAACCCAGACAGTAGATATAAAAAGTGAATGCAATACACTTCTAATATGAGGTACTTATAAAGGCAGCTAGTAGTCAAGGCCAATTAAGTAGAAAAAGAAAAGCTTGAATGAGTCTAGATGGATATGTGAAATCTATGTTTTGGCACTTATCTGTTGAAGACATCTAATAATTTATTTTCATCTCATAATTATTTTACTTTTTTAAATAATAGTCAAAAATAAATAAATATAAAGCTTTAATGTATTTTACAAATTAATTTTTCTTTTTTTTTTAAATCCTCATATCTTCAATATTCATCAATATCACATAGAATGTGAACATCAGATAAGAAATTTAATCAGGATTATTGTTTTTCTGTTTCACATATTTACTTCAATTATTAGGAAACTTTTCTGGAATAATAGATTATGCAAAACAAAATTTTTAAAAAATATAAACTAATCTAAATTCTCATTATTTACAATGTTCATCAATGCCATACAGAACGTGAACAGTCGATAAGGAATTTAATCACTGGAGTATTTTTCTATTTCACATATTTACTTCAATTATTAATAAAACTTTTCTGAAGTAAATGCTTATGTAAACAAATTTTTTAAAAATATAATCTGCTCTAATTTAAATCCTCATTATTTATCATGTTCATCAATATTATACAGAACGTGAACAGCAGATAAGATTTAAATCATTGGATTACTATTTCTTTACTCTATATATCTACTTCAATTACCGATACAAAATAATACGGAAAAAAATATTTTGACTTTAATCTATTTTAAACTCTCACATATCTTCAACATTTGTAATAGATTTAAAATTAGATTTTTACTTCAATACTTTATAATTATACTATCAACAGACATTACTACTTCCACTCCCATATCATAAAAGTTAAATATCCTAAATAATATAAATTTATAAGTAATAATAATTGACAAGCAACTTGCTTAGAAACTACAACTTTAACAAGTGCCAAAATACTATATGCTTAATAAATATGTTTTAATTCAAATGTCACTCAATTTACTCATCAATTGTAGGTTTGTGAAAGTTCATACCCTTTTCCATTCACATTTGACTCTCTAGCTGGCAAATCAATAATGAATAGTTAGACTATCTGAAAGAAAAATTCTAAACCTGTTGAAGATTTTTTTAGTTTACTAAGTCTGGATTCAACCCCAGATAGTAGATATAAAAAAGTGAATGAAATACTCTTTCTATTATGAGGCATTTACAAAGACAACTAGTAGACATGGCCATTTAAGCAGAAAAGGAAATGTTTGACTGAGTCTGGTTGAATATATGAAAACTTTCCTTTGGCATCTAACTGTTAAAGACATCTAATAAGTATACTCTTATCTTGTAATTATTTTTTTTTTTTTATAATAAAATAGTCAAAAATGGAATAAAATGTAATACTTTAATGTATTTTCAAAATTAATTTTTCTATTTTTTTTAAAATCCTCATATCTTCAATGTTCATCAATATTATACAGAACGTGAACAGCGGATGAAGAATTTAATCACAGGATTATTATTTTTCTGTTTCACATATTTATTTCAATTATTAATAAAACTTTTCAGAAGTAAATGCTTATATAAACCTCTTTTGATACTTTTCTATTCTATCATGTCAGCTGTTTGATGGCGTTAATGCTAACTAAAAACATGTGTATTACAATTCTGGACCTGCGATTCTATATAACTATCGGCTTTAGTTTTGAAATAGAAAATTATAGTAACTAATAGCAAATACTATTATTATTTAAACAAAATTTAAAAATTCACACTAACTTTAAAAATGATACCCAAATAATTTACGTTTTTTTGACAGTAATTAATTATAAAATGGGTAGTTTTGTTTTGTGTGTATATATAAAAAGTTACGGTGTTTTTTAAATAGCAAATAATACGCAATTATACATTTTTCAATTTACATAAAATTTATAAATACACATTAAATTTAAAAATGATACCCAACTAAAATATAATCTATTCTAATTTAAATCCTCATTATTTATCATGTTCATCAATATCGTACAGAACGTGAACAGCGGATAAGATTTAAATCATTGGATTATTATGTCTTTATTCTATATATCTACTTTAATTATTAATAAAATTTTAATTAAATAAAATACTGATACAAAATTTATAAGAAAAATAAATATTTCGATTTTAATCTATTTTAGATCCTTACATCTTCAACATTTGTTAAAGCCATAGATTTACAATTACTTACATTTCAATACTTTATAATTACACTATCAACAGACCCTACAATTTCCACTCCTATATGATAAAAGTTAAATATCCCAAATAATATCATAAATTTATAATATATAATGATAATTGATAAGCACTTTGTTTAGAAATTATTAATTTAAAAGTATCGAAATGCTATATGCTTAATAAATCTGTTTTAATTCAAATGACATTCAATTTACTTCTCAATAAATAATAATTAAAAAATGTTAAACCAGAGTTTGTCAATTTCTGGATCCAATACAAAACCTGACTTTTACTTCAAGTATTTTATAATTATTATCAAGTAACATCAAAATGTTCATTCTTTTATGAAACATTTAAAAACTCTAAACAATGTAATACCTTTATAATAAACAATGATAATTGACCAACACTTATCTATTTAGATATTATACTTAAGTGCCAAAATACTATATGTTTAATAGACCTGCTTTAATTCAAATGATGTTGAATTTACTCATCAATAAATGATATTAAAAGAATGTATTCAACAGAAATATTGAACAAGATATCATTTAACATTTCAATTACTACTTATCTAATATTCATATTCAATATGGATTTAATTGTAAAATTTCTTTCATTTACAAAACATTATATATCTGCAAAACTGAATTTAAAAAAAACCAACAGTGAAATCCAAACACATTCGTACATTATAAAAAAAAACTTGATCATCTTCTATCCTGACATTTCTTTACCTGATCAGAACTATTTTTTTAACAAAACAAATAGTATAAATGTTTTCCTGATGGTTTGTGATGATGGTGTTCTAGTTGTATTTTTATATTGGACTATTTCCATCATCTAATATGCGTATTAAATGTCTTTAGAAAAATTTAACTTTATTTACATATTCCAAATACATTCAACTGTTAGTAATAGCACATCAAACAGGTTAGTAGATGCACAACTATTCGAGAGGTATTATTCTCCCCTCTTCTTCAGATGTTGCTGGCCTGGCCAGTGACAGTAATAGCATGGGATTCGAACCTGGGTCCTTAGACGTTCAATTGAGAAAATACAAAAATATTGGATAGAGAAGAAAAGGTACAAAGAAGAAAATTTAAAGAAGCTGCTCACGTGACAATAGCAAAAATCCCATAAGCCAACCTAGTGTGACTATACATAATGTATGGAAACTACTAATCAACTTTGCTCTTAGGAAAAAGTGGAGAAATCAGGAGGAACCTCATAGATAAGTATATGAAATTTCTACTGACTGTTGCCTTTGGCAGGATGGCTCAGTTGATTAGAGTATTACCTTAAAATTCAATAGTCAAGAATATAAGGACCCAGGTTCGAATCCCAAGTTAGTATTGTCATTGGTCAGGCCAGCAATATCTGAAGAAAAGGAGAGAATAATACCTCTCGAAACGTTATGCATATACTAACCTGTTTGATGTGCTATTATTAACAGTTGAATGTATTTGGAATATTTAAATAAAGTTAAATTTTTCTAAAGACATTCAATACGCATATTAGATGATGGAAATAGTCCAATATAAAAATACAAATAATATAAATATTTCAAAATATAAGAGAATTTGTACTAAGGTAATATTTGTAAATGACGCTTTTCAAGATTTCAAATTATTTGCCACTGAAAATTATAAAATAAAATATCAAAGGAAAATAAATAAATATAGCTATATAATAAAAATGATTTTAATAAAATATTTATATTCAGCATAAGTATAAACAACATACTAGTATTGAAAGGAAAGGTGTTTCAGCAGTAAAAAAGATAGAAATATTTATTAATAAAAAAAGAGAAAACATCATGAAAAGTGTCAAAGAGATCTATAAAAAATATAATAATAAAAAACAAGAAAACAAAGTATTTCCTACAACTATTACATCTGAATTGGCAAATATTTTAGATGTGAAATATAATTAAATCTATGAAGAAAGTAAAAATTCCAGGAAATGATGAAATTATTATTATTTCAAATGAAGCAAGAGAAAAAATAGAAAAATTATTGGCAAAATTATATGCCAAATGCTTAAATCAAAAAGACATGCTAGATAATTGAAAGAATATAGTGTACTGTATTTTATCCTAGTACAAATAGCGTTGGCAATTAAAAAGTTAAATTGATAAATTCCTAACAAAAAATATATTTATATAAATATATTCGATCTATTAGTTTAAACAACGTGAGTGTATATATATATTTTTTTTTTATGTGTGTTAAAAGAAATTAAAAAGAGAGAAGAAATGTAAAAGGTATAATAAAAAAACAAAAGGGAAACTATTTCGTATTTGTAAAATTAAAACAAACCATTATCGCAAGGCCATCTGCAACATGGAAACAAAGCGGTAACATTCCTTAGGTAATTAAATATGGCGATCAAGAAAAAAAAAAAGACTTTGTGGGCTAAATTCTTTTAAATTTGGTACATATTGGCAGGTGTCAACGGGAGTTGCACAGAAAGAAAAAAAAAGGAGGATAAAAGGAATAACAGGTGGTGCAGAGTGATTCTTCTTAGATCGTCCTTCCTGCAGAAATCAGTAAAAAAATAAACGTGAAGAAATTATGAAAATGGGTCAAAATACTCTTACTAATAGGCTGAAGTATTAAGATGTGCGAGTAGTAGCAGTTCATTTGCTGGAGTTGCTTTGTATCTGTGTCGCGAACTACCTGAGTGAAGAAGCCATCTCCTACTAGATTTCAAACCACAAAAACTTAAGGATCGCCGGAATACTGGACAGTATATCCATTCTAAAAAAATCCATGCATGGTAAACATTAGAAATTCTCTACGTGAGCATTTAAACTTACCGGTAAGTAACTTTATTAAATCAAATATTAGTGATCACTTTTTTGAACTCTTAAGCGTGATGAACTGTTGCCATGAGTCGTACAAATGAAAGAAACAAATATTAGCTGTAGTTTTAACCTTTGTTTGTTTTTTTATAATTTTATTCTCTCGATCATATTGTTTTGTTTTGTATTAATAAAGTAAAATATGACTTACGTTGTTATTGATTCTTATAGTTCTAAATTCAGTATAACTTAGAAATTATTAGTTCAAATAAATTGCAATGCTGTACTGAAAAACAATCCTCCGGAGATTCCAAATAATTTTGCCGTAACTAAATAAATAAAAGTGTTTTGGCCAGTGGATTCAGACAAAGAATCCTGCCACCTTTCAAATAAATTAAAAGCTGGCTTACATGATCACATTAGTTTAGTAGTTACATTAATTAAAAGGGTGTTAAAAGCTGGCTTGCATGATCACATTAGTTTAGTAGTTACATTAATTAAAAGGGTGTTGTGTGACCAGGAAAAATAATTGCGTCCATTAAATCTTACTGAATTGTCTGACGAAACAAATTTAATAGATAGGACGTAATTTGGTCACCGAGTACGTGTACTTAACTCGTAAAAAAAAACCTAATTAAGTAGTGGACGTTACAATAGTAGTATTTAAAAAAGATATTAGAAATTGCAAAACACCTTTTTATAATGAAGTTTAGACTTCAACTAACCAAAAAGCAAATTTGGTTTAAAAATAGTTTTAGTATAGTCAATCATTTCACTTATTGAGAGAAATTATACAAAGGACCAATGAATATGAGCATCCATTATGCTTTGAATTTGTTCTTTATGAGAAGATATTTGATTCTATATGCATTTCTACCGTGATTAAAACTTTGGATCATAAAGATATAAACTTGCGATGTCATAAACTAAAGATTTATCAAAACACAACAGCAGTAACTACATTACAGTGTGATACTAAGATTAACATTGATAAGAGCATTAATACTATATTTTTAAAACTTTTTACAGCAGTTTCACAGGAAGCATTTTGTGAATTAAAATGGAAAGCTAAAGAAATAGAAGTAAATAGAGATTATTTAAGTCATAGATTTTGCAGATGGATGAGGTTATTTTTGCAAATAATATTTCAGAATCTCAAGAAATGTTGCAAGAATTATCAGATAAATTAAAAAAATAGAACTAAAGACAAATGCTAAAAAGCTTAAAATAATAATCATTGGATTTTTTTGGAAGCAAAAAATAAAGATTGGTAATCATAAATTAGTATAAGTTATAATTACAATTGGCCAAATTATTAATACAGGTGAAAATATAATGGATGAAATTAATCTGAATTATAATTTGAATTGAGTTCTTTTGGTAAAAATAATTTGGTATTATAAGAAAATATGTTTAAATTTTTAAAAAGAAAAATTTTTACTGTTTTACTAGTTCTTATTTATGTATCCGACACTTGCACAATAACTTATTAAGAGCAAAACAGAACAAACTATCCAATGAAAGAGAAATGTATATTAGAAATAACAAGAAGAGATCGAAAATGAAATACTGTTTTTCTATCATAAAATATTACAGTCCATTTATATGTTGGGAGTACAAAATCAATGCATATATCAGCTCTCTATTTCTAATCTTAATAATTAACTACTCACCATAAATTGTTTTACTTATAAAATACAAGGGGCAATTTAATGTTTGTACTCTTTTCAGTCAAAACAATAATTGATTCTCCAGTGAAAATAATCTCACACAATAATGTGATGACGATGATTATAGAACTCTGAGTTTAGCTCAGTGGTAAGGAGAGAACTTAAAACTAAAGGTACCTGGATGATATAGAAATATGGATAGTACATTTTGAAAGAAAAAATAAAGAATCTTCTTGAACAACTAAAAGAAATTGATATGCTCAACTTTGACCCTTGAATACTTAAATTTTGAATAACTTAAAATAACAGTACTACAAACATTCATATTAAAAATTGTAATTGATTTAGCATACTACACTATAAAATTTTTCATCATATTTGCTAATATCTTTATCTTATTTTAATGATTACATTTTACTATGGATACAATACTGTTAATCCAGCAATATCGGTTCTCTAGTCTGCCCAGAATGATTTTACCAGTGAACAATACAACTCTTCAAAAACTTTCTAACATTTTAAGGCACCCATATGCTGATGAAAATGTCAATATTAAATAATTATTCATTTTAATATCAAAATGCATATATATTTAAAAATATATTCTATACATTAAGTTTATTTTTAATAATAATATAAAGCCATTTAAAATACTATATATGCTTATTTAGTATAGCATTTTTATAAAATAGGAATCGAAAAAATAAGTAATTACTGATTAATTTTTTTCTCTTTCACTTTCATCTTTAATTTAAAATGCAGATTAGTCCCCTACCCACCCCCACCCCGAAATTAATGTTCATAATGTTTTTTGCAAGATTTCATAATCAACCATTTTTAAAAATCAACTATTTTCTAGTGGGCAAAAAATTAAACTAAAAAATTAATTAGACATTGGATCAAAACAAAAAAAAATGGGGAACTCATATCAATTAGGCATATTGATTTACGGGTCTTTATTAACCTATGGCTCTTCAATTTTAATTTCATGTATATATATGTAATGGCTCGCTTTATCCGCTTCAAAAGCAACCATCGAAAAATTAAAAACAAAATGTATAAGTTATAAAGATTTTAAAAAAAAATTGTATTTAAAAAATTTTGTATTTTATTTTATTAAGAGTACGTGCTATAGCTCACATAATCATATTTTCCAAATTATATAATTTTAATTTGAAAAGACTTGTAATTAAGATAATTATTTTCTTTTGCGTTTTGGTTTTAACCTATTTTAAAAGCCAAGACTTATTTATTTTCTCATTTACTTAGATTTAATTAATGTTTGAAAAGAGATCATGAATCTGTTTAGATTCTGTTTTTAATAAAGATTACATGAAAGATAATTAGATAGCCCTGTTTAAATTTGAAATCAAGATCTGGCAGGAGATAACCATAGCATATAAAATCTCTGTGTTTTGATTGCATAGGATTATAACTCGTACATTCACGAATGGCGGATTGCTGACCTACAGATCACTCTGCGCTGTTTGTTAACTTCCATACAGGACAGTTGTTTTTTTTTTAAAAAAAAAATCTCTAAATAAAGAAAAGTGCAATTTGTTTAGATAAATTGCTGGCAGAAATAAATTATAAAACCCTCTAATTCTTAGGTGAGAAAACGAACTTATCTGCAGCAGTATTTAATGCTACAATACTTGTGCACTCTCAGACAAAGAAAATTGAGTAATTCAAGTCAAAGTTTGATATTTTGTTCGACTAATTTTTTATTTAATAAACTAAAATTATTCATAATTATATTTGTTTTGGAACGTTTGTTGCTGTGTGCTGTCCTTCAATTGTCTAAACAATGTTTAAGATCTCTTTCACTGAATCTAGCTGGTAGCATTAATCATCTTCAACTTTTTGGTCACCGTAAATTAAATGTTCTATAATGTGATGCACTGTGACTTCTCCTTAGACGAAGTCAGGAATCTCTCAGCAACTATGCCCAAAGAAAACTGTTAGACACTTTAACTTCAATTTCCATTCCCCACCCTAAGTTTCCTCATATTCTTCTCTATCCTCCTCCACCCCATTTCCGCACATAATCTTTGTCAACTCCATGGCCTTTATATCTAAATCCCCTTTATCTTTTCCCAAACCAGCATAAAAATCAATAACCCACTTTCTCTATTATCACTTTGTTTATATTAATTCTTCCACAATTTCATTATTTGTACCCTTTCTGCTTTTAGGCATTTACATTCAATTAACAGATGCCTAATATTTTCTATGCCTTCCTTATACAACTTGCAGGCTAAATCACCCATATTTTTCTATTTATGTGTATATTCCCTTATTGCTAAAGATCCTGTTCGAGCCTTAAACAGTAAACTACTTTCCTTGCTATTGTCATAAATTAATTTGCACCCAATATTATGTTTACTTCTATAAATATTTAAACTCTTTTTACACTCCATACTACTTCTCCATCTCTTTAATCCCTATTCTTTATTAATGCAACTAGTCTTCTATCCCATTCCTTAACACTATAACACTCAACAATTCTCCTAACACAGTCATCTCACCTTTTGTATAAGTATACTGTCATAAATTCTTTATCCAAATCTTCTGCATTTCGCATTATCTTTCTCACCCATCTTGTTGCCTGCCCTTTATTCATAACCCAATTAAATACTATTTTGGCTATTCTTTTATTATCCATAAACTGCAATCTACCAAACATTTTCATTTTGCTTTTTGCAACTCATATAAAAACTTGACTATCCCATTTCTTCTTGAATTGCCTCCTTTACCGTCCACATCTATATCTAATGCATGCCATCCTATTTCTCTTTGTACTTTTTCCTAAGTAATCTAATACCCTTTACTAACACCTCGTTATCATATGTTAACCCTGCTATTGCCACTCCCTTCCATACAATTCTAGCTACATCATATTTATTATATGAGAACATTGTTAATTTCTTTATCAATCCCTTTCTTTTCTTTGCTTCATTTATCAATTCTTTCTCCCATTCATCCAAACAATTTCTCTGATTACTTAAGACGATTCCCAAATAGTTATATCTATTCACCACACTTAACTGTATATCCCCAATAAAAATTCTTTGTCTTCTCTTTCCCCAGTAGTAATCACCATTACTTTTAATTCTACGTGATATGATGTGATGCAGTGCGACTTCTTATAAAGAGTCAGGAATCTCTCAGCAACTATAAACCTGTTGGTCATTTTACCTTCCCTTTCCATTCACCACCCTAACTTTTCCCATATCCTGCTCCATCCCATTTTCACATAATCTTTGTCAACTCCATGGCCTTTATATATAAATACCCCTTATCTTTTGCCAAACCCAGCATAAAAATCAATAACCCACTTGTTTATATTTGTTCTTCCACAACTTCATTATTTGTACCCTTTCTGATTTCAGACATTTACATTTAATTAACAGATGCCTAATACTTTCTATGCCTTCCTTACACAACTTGCAAACTAAATCACCCACATTTTCACATTTATATGTATATTCCTTTGTTTCTAAAGATTCTGCTCGAGCCTTAAACAGTAAACTATTTTCTTTGCTATTATCATAAATTAGCTCACACCCAATATTCCGTTTACTTCTATATATATTTCAACTCTTTTTATTTTCCGTACTAGTTCTCCACCTCTCCAACTCCGTATTCTTTATTAATGCATCTATTCTTCTATCCCATTCCTTACCATTGTAACACTCAACAAATCTCCTATTACAATCATCCCACCTTTTGCATAAGTATACTGACGTAAATTCTTTATCCAAATCTTCTGCATACCATACTACCTTTCTCACCCATCCTGTTGCTCGCCCTTTACTCATAAACCAATTAAATACTATTTTGGCTATTCTTTTATTATCCATAAACTGCAATCTAGCTAACATTTTCATTTTGCTTTTTGCATCTCTCATATAAAAACTTGACCATCCCATTTCTCCTTGAATTGTCTCCTTGGCCCTCGCACATCTGCATCTAATGCATCTCTACCTGCTTCTCTTTGTACTTTTTCTAAGTTATCTAATACCTTTTACTAACACCATATGTTAACCCTGGTACTGTCACTCCCTTCCATACAATTCTAGCTATACTTACAATATGAAACCACTGTTAATTTCTTTATCTATCCCTTTCTTTTCTTTGCTTCATTTATCAATTTTTACTCCCATTCATCCAAATAATTTCTCTGATTACTTAAGATACAATCCCCAAATAATTATACCTATTCACCACACTTAACTATATATTCCCCAATACAAATTCTTTGACTTCTTTTTCCCCAGTATTAATCATTACTTTTGATTTTTCCTTACTAAATTTAATCTCCACCTCTTTACCCACCCTTACGCATATCCTCAGCGTAATTTCCATATCTTCCCTTTTGCTGTGCACAAGAAGACATCATCCACAAATAAAAGACCCGATAATGTATATACTCCCTTGCCACCTATTAATGGTATCTCTAACCCTCTTCAGAGTATTTGTATTTCTTTCTCCATTTCTCTCAAATACAACAAAAACAAAATAGATGACATAGGGCATCGTTGCCTTAGTCCCACCCCATTTTTAACTTTAACTGATTCTGTATTCCCTAATTGATATGTATAATAATTATTTTCATATAATCTCTTAATAATATCCACCAAAGCTCCATCCATTCCCAAATTTACTAAACTTACCCATAATCTATTTCTATTTACCCTATCATATGCCTTCTCTATATCTATAAAAACCCTATATAACTGTCTACCTGTATTTCTACTCACATCTATAAGCTGTGTAACTACAAATAAACTATCTCCTATATGCCTACCTGATCAAAAACTCCCTGCATTTCTCCCACTATATTATTTTCTTCCATCCATTTTGCGACCCTTCCAGCCAACATATATATGATAAAACTTTATATAACACCGATGTTACCGCTATCGGTCTATAATTGCTTATGTTCCTTACCCTTTCTTTTAAATAATAGCCTTATTCTTGTATTACTCCAACTACCCGGAAAAACTCTCTTCTGTGCCATCTTATTAAAACATGTTAATAGTTTTAATTTTGCCCTATGTCCTAAATTCATTACCATCTCTGCTGTCCATCCATCCAAACCTCTTGCCTTTCCACTTTTCAATTTCTTCCCTGCCTCGTTTAGTTCCTTTTCTGTACACCTAATATTTCCATTAATATATGCTTTATTGTTTGATATCATTCTGTCCTTCAGATCTAACATCTTTTCTATATCCATTATCCTTATTTAAGATTGTCTCTAATTCTTGTCTAGAGCTACACTCTATTCCCTCATGGTCAAGTAATACTATCTCTCTCTCCCCTACATTTCTCCTTTTAATGTGATTCCAAAATTTTTTACTCCCATCTCTTCCACTTTTATTAATATCATCCAACAATTTATTATTCAATTTCATTCTCTCTCAATAATTATCTATTTTAGCCAACTTCTTTTTTTTCTATGTACTTCCCCCATTTAACATTAACATCTTTTTCACTTTCTTTGTTTTTAAAAGTACACATATTCTCTGCATGCTTTTTTCCTCTCTTTTACACTTTTACCAACTCTCACTTTTTATTACTTTTATTCTTCTAAATATTCTCACCTAAAACCCGATTTCCCACTTTCTCTATTGTACCACACCAGTCCTTATACTCACCCCCAATCAACTCTTCTATGGTTTTTCAACTTTTATTTTATTCACTTTTAACTTACTCTTATCATTCACTTTCCATCCACATTTTTCATTATCGCTTCTACTTTTATTTCTATTTTCCATCACATTACTAACTATTTCTATTATAAAAAAATTATGATCATTATTACATACTCTCTCTTCATTATCAAACACCTTAATTTTCCGTACTTTATTCATTCCCTCTTTCTCTACTATGTGATGTGATGCACTGTGCCTTCTCATTAAATGGATGTGAAGTGATGTATTGTGGCTTCTCCTTAAACGAAGTCAAGAATATCTCAGCAATTATGCCCAGATAAACCTGTTAGCCACTTTATTTTCCATTCCCCACTCTAAACAACTGAAGGATAACACATGGACTTCTCGGTGATTAATAATGAGTGGATATTTTAAACAAACAATAAAGAAACAGATACAATCTACCACATAACTATATCCATACAATTTTCATTTCCCAGAATTCAAATTCAAGAAAAGAAATGAAATTTTCAACTTATGTAATGATCAAGTATAGTTTTGGTGCTGCACTCAACCAGATTTGGAGCATTTATTGAACTCACCTCAGTGATTAGTAAAGCCCAGAAATTAATTAGAGCAAGAAAGAAAATACCAACATTTTTTAATAATAAATTTAATAACAAAACAAATTAACAAAAACATACAAAAATCCCTTAAATAATTAAAATAAATGTAAATTGCAGACACTGCATATCAAAAACTGAGTTCTGATATATAAAAAAGATAATCTGATAATGCATTGATAAGAACTAATGAAAATAAACTTTTAACTTTGCAATTACTAATTCATTAATTAACCATTTAATTTCAAAATCAATTATCTTAACCAAAAAAACCAAAAACTAATATTTTAATGCATGAAGTAAATAAAAACAAAAATCTTAAAATATTTCGATAACTTATTGCAATTAATTCAGGTATCATTGAAAAATTTTCTCTTGATATGTAATAACATTTTAGATTTTAAGAGCACATAATTTTATTTGAAATTAATCATATGACTGTAATAGATAAGAACTTTATTTTAAATAGTGTTCCAATTATTCCTGTTCATAAATTAAATTTTAAACTAGCAAGTATTCAAGTAATCTCATGTTAATTAATTAACAAATTAGATATTCAAATAAATTAATTTTAGTAATCTAAGAAAAGTTTAAAATCTAGGTTTATTTTTAGAAATGAAAAGTAAAATAAAATACACTCATGCAATTGTATTTTCATATACATTTTTGTAATTATGCAGAGACAATGAATACCTTTAATACAACAGTTTACAGGATGGCAATCAAAAATCACAGTATTTATTTTAAGTTATAAAAAGCTTAGCAGTACAGTAAAGGATTACATAATATATTCAGCAAGTGAATCCTTTAATCACACATCCAATAATTTCTAACATATTAAATAAAAAAAATATTAACTTAAAAATGAAGTTAAAAAAGAGAAGTTATAAATAAATATAATAAAAATATGCTAAACGTTTTCGAGGATCCATGCCTCATAATCATAGCTTTCATAAAAATACATAATAAAATATATACAAAGATATATAAAATTAGCACGTGTTACGTGGACCATTTCTTCGATATATCAAAGCAAGTGTCTTTTCTATTTATAGCATTAATATTTCCATTAATATAGAATGCTTCTTTTATTTTCCTCTTATGATCATTTGATTCAGTGCATAAAATTACAGGATTGGAAGGAATAAAATTGTGTCCAGATTTCATGGAATGCTCCAAAAATACAGAAGATATATTGTTGTTCTTCTTAGCTCTCTTGTAAGTGTACATGTGTTGAGCAAGCCTAGTATTAACAGTAGCTTTAGTTTCACCATAATATACAGCAAGACATTTTTCTTGAGGACATGAAATGGAATAAACTACATGTGAGGTGAATGAACGATCAATATGATCTTTTGAGTTGTTGATCAATCTATTAGAATTAGGAGGAGTTCTAAATCCAATTTTAAACTTATTGAATAATGCTTTAGTTAATTTGTTAGATATTTTGGAAATGTAAGGAATAGTAATTCTAGGAAGTTGAACACATGGTACAACACTATTTATTTTATTATGGAATTTAGAAATATAATTTTTAATAGACCAAAGTTTAAAACCTGCTTTCATCAAATCTTTAATAAAATTATTCAGATTTTCTTTTCTGTCTGCTTCATATTTACAAAGATGCAAATTTCTAAATAAGAAAGAATTTAAACCAGCAAATTTATGTGATGCAGGTGAGTTAGATTTAGGGTGAATACAGCTTCTAATTTCAAAAGGCTTAATTATCATCTTGTAATCTATACAGTTATTATTTCTTGATAATGAAAAGTCAAGATATTTGATTTCTTTATTATTATTTTCATATACAATGCTAAGTGATAAATTAGATAAACTTTGAAGTTCTTCTCGTATATGTAAAATATTATCCATAGAGGAAATAATAAATATATCATCCACATACCGAATATATGTAAAATCAAGAATGGAATTGTAAAATTTCGGTATTATAGAGCTTTCAAATTCATTTAAATAGACATTAGATAAAATGCCACTGACAGGTAAGCCCATTGGCCATCCATCTTTCATAGTATACCACTTGTTTTCAAAGATTGTAAAAATGTGCAAATCAAGCCAAGAAAGAAAAGCAACAATAAATTTAACTCTATCAGAAGGGCAATGTGTCCTCAAAAGTTTTTCATGCACTATTTGAATGGATAATTTTCTATTAATAGATCCATATAATTCTTTCACATCCATAGTAGCCATAGTGGATGTATTCATAAGTTGAATGTTTTTAATTTTGGAAATAAATTGGAAAGAAGAATTGATAGTATATAAGCCAAAATTAATATATTCTATAAGTAATTGATTTACCAATTTGGCTGCTTCAAAATAATGTACTCCACCAAAATCCATCATCAATCTTAAAGATTCACCAGCCTTATGTAATTTAGAATTGGACGATTTAAAATGTGAAAAATTTTAGTTAATTGAAATATTTCTTACTAAATTAAATTATAAAAAAAGAGAGGAAAATTCCCTACCATATTTTATAAAAATTTTAAATATTGAAATACAAATATAATATATATATTTAACCTATATGTAATTATCGGGATTTGAACCCAGACTTTCAAACTCCCTACAATCATCCACTCTATCCAATATAATCGATACACATGATCACATACATGTGAAAAAGATAAATAATCTCCAATATACATATTTCATGCTGAACCAGCACTAATCAATTGGTCAGGATCATCATCCCTCACACATATATATACAATCAGTGCTAAGTTTATATTAAGATAGTAAATCTACACACTTTAATGGACAGGCTTCAATCCTCCACTTTCCAACTTTTTAGATATCCGTATCACTGAAAATCTGATGGAATGCTCAAAGCCCTTGGTGGTGCCAATATTAATCATATTCTTGTTGACATTAAGTTAATCTGACCCCTCATATGTAGGACCTTAATATGTCCCATTTAAATACACAAAAGAGGGATGGGCAGAATACAAGCTGAATATGTAATATTGAAATACAAGTATAATGGATATAGTTACTCTAGATGTAATTAAACAGAATTTGAACCCAGAATTGCTTCATTCATAAATAATCCTGTATTTGATCACAAAATGTTGTTTTATATAAAGAAAGATATATATGTATCTGTACGCATATGTGGATCATTTCTGTGTAAAAAAGCATCATGAAAAAATTTACTAATTCTTTCTTTAAATATATGCTAAAATTTTATATATATCACTTTACTTACATGTCAGCTTTCTGAATACACACCATTGCACATGCAAACCTTTGTAATTCGCCACCAGATAAATCTTCCACATTTCGATCCCTCACATTCTGAAGATCTAATTAAAATTAAAATAATATATTAAGGAGAAATTTAATTATATTTAACATATATATATTCATTCATTAGCAGCTATTAGTAACACTTAATCAAAAAAAAAAACAACAGATAGCAAGATAATTCTCAACTGGATATCTGGAGATATAAAATGCTTTTACAAAAACCCTATTTTGAAATGAAATAATGAGTTAAGAAGTTGTGATAACCCTGAAGATATGATAGGAAGACTTTTGACTATAAGGGGCATGAAAAAACTTAAGATTCATCTGTAGAAAACTTTTATTTCTGAAAAAGGTACGAAACATTGCCTAATTACAATTCTACATAGTATTCTGGTCTCAATCATATACTTCCAATGAAAGCACTTGATTTTGAAACTCATTAGAATGTTTTTAAATATTTTTTATAAAATAAATGTGATCTGCTTCTCACACGAAAGTCATATTCAAATTCATTATAAAATTCTTTTTGTAAAGACTGTTTCCCATAAGCAATCTGATAAAAAAGAGCCCTTATATTTACAAATTTGACATCACATCCATAAAACTAAAGAACATAACAGATTGTTCTCAAAATCTTATAATATTTTCCAATTATTAAAAAACCTTCTTAAATTATATTTTACTAATATATATATTTATGTTATATGTTGATAAAAGATCTACTTCATTTCCATGCAATTAATTTATATGGTTATATCACTTTGATAAAATCTTTTGATGTGTTAAATGAATCAACAGCACATAGGAATCTATATTGCATCTTCCTATCTAAATCTGTTCTACTAAAAATCTATTAAAAATATTTAAATTATTTTACATTTATCCAATACCAATAAACCCTTGAATTGAATAAGAATACTACAATTATCAACAGTGTACAAACAAATAAACCAACAAGATGAAGTTCTTATTTTTGCTTTTCATCAATTAAAATTAAAAACCCACCATCAAATCTATATCCTATCTTTCTACCTATTCCAAAGATCTTTGTCACATATTCTCTCTTTTATATAAGACAAATAGATAATTGTTAAAGCAATTGAGATAAATGGTTAGTATTTATTTAAAGAAATAAAAATAATTAATTAATAGTATAGTCTGTAGCTTAAGTGTATCACATAATTCGAAAATGATAAGACTATGTCAGAGTCAATTAAATCAAATTTTTTTTCTTTCTTTTGCCAAGAATTAAACCGTATATCTTTAATTTTTAAGATGCTTAAGCAAATAAATAATGATTAACAGTTTTCAATAAACGTATTTTAAATTTTTTTAAAATTATTTTATAAAATAAACATAACAATAATAATAATAATTACCCAACATGTCACAGACAGAATTTTGATTCCTCATTTCATCTTTTTTGTCTAATAGTTGCTGAACAGAACCCTATAAACATATTTTTTAAAAAATTAAGTGTTTATTTTTTTAAAAAAAGAAAACTAACGTAGAACATGAGAATCTACAATATTTTATAAATACTAACATATATTAAAACAAATCTTCTGTTTATACATTATAGCATTATTTTTTTTAACTGAATTAGTAATTACTATTAACAAGAAAATAAAAACTATAAAAATTAAAAATTTATTTATAAAAACAATTATCAATAGAAGATTATACAATATAAAAACAATTATAAATAGATTTTATAATGTCAAAATATTTTTAAAATACATGTTTTTTAAAATAATTGTAAAGATAATCACATAGATACTTTTTTAAAATATTTTATTACTCGAGACAAAGTTTATAAATAATAAATACCCAAATCTTTAATTAATAAAAATAGATTACTTAGATATTACTTTCCTATTCAAGAAAAACCCTACAGCAATTTAAGGTGCTAAACAAAAGTGATATAGTTCGATATTGCTATTTGCCATTTATTTTATCATTTCATTAAAAATTATTAGTGATGAAGATCTCTCTTGAATCAAGTACAAAGTCAAATTACATATCAAATCATGACCAAACCATACCAAAGCGCTTATTGTAGCAATTATAGACAAGACATTTAGAGAAGTAGTTTTTTACATATATATATTTTAATTTTCAAATCATTTATAAATCCTTAATATTATTATCTTTATATGATAATGTCTATTTAAAATTATTGAAATATGTTTCAAAATTACATTAACACATCCCTAGATTAACTCTAAGTACAAGGTGAGCAGATTCCTATGTTTATTTTTATATGGGTATAAATCTCTAATAACTACAATTATAAAACTGGCAGACTATCAAGCATTACTCTGCTGATAAAATAAAAATCCAATTATTATGATCTAGAATCACTGGTGAATCATTGTATACAATTGCAAATTATGGTTGGATATGAATATGATGTAAATATACATTCTCAAATCAATGATATAACTTTGTTATGATTTATAAAATCATCAAAAAAAATCTGAATAACCTTAAGTAAGCATCTATGTATATCTGATATCATCAACAAGTAAAATGCTGATCAATTCTTTTGTTCCAATAGTCAACATATCTATCAAATTCTGAAGTAAGTCAATCTCCTCCCAGTAGATCAAAATACAAAAAAAAAAAACCATCCTTGAACATTTAACAGCAAAGACTATGCAGACAATTATGATGATTATTTTGTTAAGTATATTTATTCTAAGACTTGCTTAAACTTTAAAAATATATCAAGTATTCTACAATCTAAAAAATATGTATTCTGCAATCCCCAATATTCCTTTGATTTTAAATGATTTAAGTGACAAAAATTGGATATGAATTTACAAAAATCTCTACATTCTCTGTAAAATAAAATAAAGACACAACCAGAACTACAAATAACTGAATAAGTAGTATGTATCATAAGATAAATATTCTTTTAGAGATGGATTACTAAGACTGAAACTATTCTAAGATTACAACATATAAATAACAACCATGTAAGTTAATAATTATCCTATATTTACTTTTTTAGGAACCATAAAATAAACTTTATAAAACAACATTTGAGATAGTAGTCTTAGTTGTAAGTTTTTGGCGATTATAACACTTTGAGGAAAGTTATCTTTAATCAAATTATTATTGTTAATCTTGTTGATTTTGCTGAATGAATAATTTATTGGATATCCAAAAAACTTGACAGAATTTCCTAGAAAAATGTAAGATTATTTCTTATCCATAACATAATTAATATTTGGTCTATTTCTTAATACGATAAAGAGAATTCAGAATTCCTCACCAATAGCACGATTTCTTCAATAGTAACAAGAATCACAATATTCAAATGCTATATTTTTGGCAAATACAGCACTCAGACTAGATGGCAAAAAGATTTTAACTGATATCTTTCTATTTAAAGATACTTTTGTTATACGGCAATATAAATCTTTTATTGTAACAATTATTATTGACATTACTGAGAAAAATTAAGAAATAGAACTGGATTGAGCATCTTTCTAAAAAAGACATCAGCAAAACCTAAACTGGATCATAACAGATTTTGGAAAACCTATTTATTGTTTAAAGATTTATTACGAAGTTTAAAAAAATAAGAATTTATTTGCGTTATTATATAAAAATCAATCTGTTAATAAATAATTTACAATAAATAATTAGATTGGTTTATTTTCACACCTGCTTTTGTAGTTGTTCAGAATAATTTTCTTTACATATAAAAGAGAATCAATTTGAAGGTGGTGGCCACCTTCTTATTACTGAATTGTCAGATGACTAAAGTGAATGTGACTCATTTATTAAATAGCATTACTCTTTAGACAATCTATTTAACATTATATATATATCAGTTAGACAAAAAGTTTATTGGAATGATGTATGAAACAGAATCAACTTAAAAAAATGTATTTCCCTTTCATTATAATAAATATAAAATCACATGTACAGAAGAGCTATAACTTAAATAAATGGATTTGTACACAGTATTCTATATTTAAATTGAAATATCAGCAACTCAGAACAATTAATGTATTATATTATAAATCTTATAAATATCTTTGTTGAACGAATATTTTCTTTATTTTGAACATAATAACACTCACTGTATCATTAATGTACATTAAACACTAATAAAATTACTATTTTTCACTTAAGATTAATTAATTTCAAAACAATTTTATTTCAACCTCATTTCCATCAGATAATTTTTCACCAGTCATTTTTAAATAGGCATGGGGAAATTCATGTAGCATGAGCTAAGATAGGTAAATCTGAATTATCATGTTTCACAATTTATTTTCTCATGTGTGCTATATTTTGTGTTACTAGGTTTTTTATAAAATTCCATAATTTTTTCCACTGTCAGATTCCTTTTATGTGAGAAGCAACTTAACTTTTGATTTATATAAATTGGATTCTTCAGTACATAGAATCATATAAATGTATATATAATAAAAGCAAAAAAAAAACTTCAAGGTTTGAATAAGTCATACATATATATTTTAATTCAAAACAAAATTTTTAATATAATCTGACCTTAACAGCTTTTGGAATTTGATCAACATATTGAGGTTTGATGATAGCCTTTAAATCATCTTCAAGTATTTTTGTAAAATAATTCTGAAGTTCTGATCCTCGAAAGTATGTCAAGATCTCGGTCCAATCAGGGGGATCCTAATAATTATTATAAATAAATAAGCAAAAATAATATGCATTCAAAAGAGTGTTATTATCACTAATCAACTATAAAGATTTTTAAAACTGTTTATAGAAAATCATGAAGAAAAATTTAATTGCTAATTTTCACAAAACCTTTCTCACGATGCTACAAATATGCAAACAAATTGAGAAAGTAGATAGAAAATAAACTTACCGCATATTTTCCTAAATTTGGCTTTTGTTTGCCAGCTAAGATTTTTAAAGCAGTAGACTTTCCAATACCATTAGTGCCAACAAGTCCAAGTACTTCGCCAGGTCTTGGTGTTGGTAATCTTTAATTAAAAAAACAAAAAAAAATACATACAACTATTTCAATCAAATATGTGTGTTCAGATTCATAATTATATATTCACATATACATATACCAAAAAAAAAAAAAAACTATTGTTAAAATATATAGCATACTGAACATTAATGCATCCATTTATAAATAATTATATTTACAAATTTTTCTAAAAGATTTTTACACTGATGGAATTTAGATTTGCAAATTATAATCTAATATTTGAAAAAAATTAAAAAATGTCTATAATAATGGTTTTTGTCTGACTGAATATTTGTAATGATGACATTTTACTTGTAATTATGTCATATTATTTCCATCATTAATTGTTAAAGGTTGCAAAAAAAATTCAAACTTCATTTAAACTTTTCAAATATATTCAACTGTTAATAATAGCATACAGTTTAGTATATAATCCATTTCAAATATATTATTCTTTTATTGAGCTATTGTTAGCTTAACTGGTAATAGTACTAGCAATTGACTAACGTTTAGATTCATGAATACAGAATTTAAAGTAATGCTGTAACCAACTAGATTATTCTGTCAAAGACCAGATGGATCATTTTAATTTCCATGTTTATTATTGTCACTACTTAGGCCAACAAAGCCTGAAGAAGAGAAAAAAAATATCTGAAATGTTGTTATATAACAATCTGTTATTACTAATAGTTAAATATATTTGAAAAGTTTAAATAAAATTTGAATTTTTCTAAAAACATTTACCAATTAGAACAATGAAAATGGTCTAATATATAATTACAAAGTAATGGTTTTCTATATCAAATCATTTTTCCACTAACTCTTTATATCTACTTTTCTAATTGTAATTTTCATTAAATTCATTTACAATTTAAAAATTCCAACTTGTTAAATATTATAATACATTCTAAAAATTACATAAAAGTTATAATAAAACAGATACATAGTAAGCAGTAATATTGCCAAAATAACAATGAACAGTCTTTAATTTCAGTATCCACTTATACTGAATCAATATTTAAACAACAAAAATGATATAATTGCATGGTAAATAATGTTAATACCATATTATGTCGAATATAAGCAGTGATGATATCCAACCGGTTCACGCAAACCGGTTCTTAAAATTAAAAAAAATTAGCGAACCGGTAGTTAAATTATCTGAAAATAAATTTTATTATTATTCTAAAAAAGAGTTGAATTAACAAATTACTTAATTATTTCCAACAATAATCTAGAACATTATTTGTATTTTTTTTTTTTTGTTATATCAAATGTAACAATGATTCTTTTTGAACAGATTGGGTTCAAAATGCTTTCCCCAGAATAATTTGACTATACAATATTGCACTTGGAACGTGTGATATGCGTGATGAAATTTGAATGATTAAGAATTATTCTGCAAGAAATAATTCACAACAGTTTTGTTTTAAGTAATTAAATCCATTATTTATCGCATTTCAAATTAGTTTCTTTAAAAGTATACAAATAAAAAGTGTTTTTTAATTAAATTTACTCTTGCTGAAATTATTTTACTTTAAAGATAAAATAACTTTATTCAAAAGGACCTATCATTGCGAAAACAAATAATATAAAACCAGTGTTCAAATGATTTTGTTATGCTGACGTTGTTTTAAATATTTGTTTAACTTTTATTTTTTATTTAAATACTTTATTTCTTCACTTACATATTTATCATGCAAGATTTGTTTTTATTTGATTAGTAAATTTAATGGATGATCAGCTGTAATAAGTTTATAGTACATTATTTTCATTTAGTTTGCTATATCTGATGTAACAGTGTGTCTTTTTTTTAACAATAAGTTCAACATATTTTTTCTAGAATAACTTGTCAAGATGATAAATATAACAATATCTTTGGCTCATTAAGTGTTACGACTCGTTTTCAAATCAAGAAATGAAACAAAATGCCAAACAATATCAGATTCCTTCATAAAAGATCCAAAAACTGATACAGAATCGAAAACGATAGTAAAGGATGATATTTTGAATCAAGTTTTGTTTCTGTTTCTTCAGATGCAACAGAAAATAATGTTGACAACACAAATAAGCTGTCCAGTTCCAAAAGTACAAAAGATGCATATAAAATAAATGTAGATAGTGACCTTCCTGGCTGCTGGAATATGAAATAAGCCAATGAATTCAAAGAAAAATATTGTGGTTTACTTATTATTGGAAAAAAAACTTGAGTGTGATAACTATATCAAAATCGAGTCAATAAAAGTGAAGGCAGCTC
The DNA here is from genome assembly GCA_028023455.1 of Epiperipatus broadwayi. Taxonomy (NCBI): domain Eukaryota; kingdom Metazoa; phylum Onychophora; class Udeonychophora; order Euonychophora; family Peripatidae; genus Epiperipatus; species Epiperipatus broadwayi. The sequence continues at coordinate 194,631 of JAQFVV010013060.1, read as the reverse complement.
ATGTGTCAAAAGAATGGAGAAGTAATATTGTTCCAAGTGGAATAAATAAAATGGTTCAACAAGCCTCTCTTCAAAAAAAAAATAAAGGAACACTTTTCATCAAAAGCATACCAGATATGTGTGAAGCAATTGAAAGAAAGTGCAAAAAATGCAATTTTCAAATTCATAGACAAAGTTCATGAAAAGTTTATGAGCTCCATCTGTAAAATTTTCAATACGGTTTGCACTTTAGCAAAACAAAACTGACTGTTTTCTGATATTGACCATTTGACAGAACTATAAAAAAAGAGTGGATTAGATATGGGGGTGGGACTTCATTCTCAATTCCTGGCTGTCAAAATTGTTGAGCACATTGAAAAATACATTAAAAAGAAAGTGTTTAGAAAAATAATAGATCAGAATTTAAAGACATGTTTATAATTAATGAGGCATCAACAATATCATGCAAACCAATTCTTATCATTTTTATTAAGGTTAAAGATGCAGATTTCTCACCAACAATTTTTGTAGATTTAGTGGAATTACAAAACAAAGATGCTGAAACCATTTGCACTGCTCTATTACAAAGTCTGCAATCAGTAGAATTGATAATCCATATTTGAAGAATAATTTGATTGGATTTTGTTCAGATGGAGTAATTGTGATCCTGGAAAGGTGGTCAGAAGTGAATGTTAAAATAAAAAACCACTATCCTGAGATTATTATTTGGCATTGTTTGAGTCATCACCTTCAGCTTATGCTGGAGGATTTTATCAAAGACATAAAGCAAATGAATCACTTTACAGCATTTATTAATGAAATATGTAAAATCTTCCATCAGTCTAATAAAAACCAAATGACCTTGAATAAAATTTCAACCAATTTGGGAATTGGAAATTCTAAAAATTATAGTTTTTAACCCAAGATGGGAAGCATGCCATCATAGAACAGCAGTTGCAACATGGTGAGCCTATTCAGCACTATATGATTTTTTTTTTTCTACTAATAAAAAAATTTCTGGAAAGACTAAACATCTTGCCAACAAATATTTTATGAGATCTAGCTTTAAGAATCGATATTCTAGAAGAAATTGCTTTGTTAATGGATGCTATTCAAGGAAGGAGTGTAAATATATTGAATGCTGAACAATTGATTAAGAAAACAATTAAAGCATTTGAATAACTCAAAGAGAAGAGTGGTAGTTATGACAAAATAATAAATGAAACTATCTCTTCTAAGGAATTCCTGCATATTAATTTTGTTGAAGACAACAAATGAGTGAGTCTTCCCCATCAAAAATTACTGAATGTAATGATAACAAATATGGAATTAATATTAATGGACTGTAATAGCATAAGTAATAATATTCAAGATAGAAATCATAAAATCCATCAATTAGTTAAAATTGTGAACCGAGATGCTTGGAATCTGGAAGAAGCTGTAGTTCTCTGGAAAGAATTTGAAGAGAAATTATCAGATTTTTACAAAGCATTTCACCATGAGATTTCAGTTAATGATTTCCGTGATTATGTTGAAAATGTTTTGAGAAATCACCAGAAACATATTGTACATGAAACTATCCAAAGAGCTAAAAATATAATTAAAACCAAGGCTGAATGAAGGTTTTCTGTGGTGAACACAATTTATTCAGATAAAAGAAATCACCTTGAAGTGAAAAATGTGGCAAATTCTTCTAGTAATAAATTGGATAGGTCTTCCATTAGATCACTGGTATTGCAGTGACTCAGTTCAAGTTTGGCCAAGAAATCACAATACAGCTGATGATGCTATAGTCAAAAAGCATCATCAACCTGAAGAGACATATGATGTGAATAGAATGTCACTATGGAAATATCTTGCCAAATAAATAAGTTTTTTTTCCAATTATAAAAAGGGTTTAATTCTTTTTTAATTCCATAAGTGAGATTGCAAAGTATATCATAGTGCACATGTGCAAGGCAGCACTTTTTTGTGTAGGGGAGGGGGCATGCAAAATTTCTGAGAAGTCGCCAAAAATTTTTAGTATGAAACCAAGAAGTGATTTGCTTTCATGCTTAGAAAAACGAAAAATAAACAGAATAGGTTCTTAAATACAACCTACTTTTAGAGAACTCGTTCTTGGAAATTTGGGATATCATCACTGAATATAAGGCAATTTTTTCCATTTTGAACCCCTAAAAGAGGGGTGCATCTTAAATTCAAAGTAAAAATTTTCAACATCCTATTTCTGTGGATCTTTTTTTACATTACATATGCACATAGTATTACAATCATTTCCTATATAGAATAGCTTGTTAAATCTTTTTTAATCAATATTTTTTGGATTAATTTCGTAAACAGCTTCAACTCTCTCTCAAACTGCTATTGTTAGCATTATTTTGCCAATTTTACCAGTATTTTATTGGGAAAAGTTTATCGAATAACCTTTAGAATAGTTTTACAACTAACAAATCAATATAACACTGAGATAAGAGCCTGCCTTCCAAGGCGCTGATTGGTTGGCCTGTGAAAATTTCTCTGATAGCTTCCTTTTGATTTTTCAAGTGAAAATAAATGTTTTGGAATCTTTTAATGTTATTTTACCGATGTTGATAATTCCAATATTTTCATTTTGAATTTCAAAGTGAAAATGAATGTTTTAGAATCTTTTCTTAAACATTTTTATTTGTTTCAGAAAATATTTGTAAAAATATAAATTATTTTAAAAGTAGGATTCAAATTTTAATAGAAAAATGTACTTTATATGAAAGCAAATTGACAAAGAAGTTATAATATTTGGCTGCAATTTAAATGGCCTGAAGATGATATAATAGTGAAGATGAGAATTCAAGTTTTGAAAGTGGAGATGTAGAAAGTGAAAATATCATATATCTGAAGAAGATTCACAATAAATTAGGTGAGTTTATTGTATTTATATTAGTTTCCTATTTAAGTACAAATATGTGCGTCTTAAAATCGGGGGATTTTTTCCCCCAATTTTTCTGGCTTAAATTCCTACTGCATCTTAATTTCAGGAGCACCTTATATTCAAAGTAATATGGTCACAATTAAAGCTACCTTCTAACTTGAAAAAATATGCATCAGTAAAATTTCACATTCCACGTAAGGGTTTTTTTTATACCACCTCCACCCCCACCCCACCCCACGTTTATACAACCATAAAGAAAAGCATTTTTTAAAAAAAAAAATTGCACAAATGAAAAAATTAACTTTTCTACAATACTTTAAATTTCTGAAAAACTACTGATGAAACTGAGAGCATAAGAGAACTACACAATTACTTCTTGGAAAAATACATAAATGAATCACCTTTCATAATTTAAGTAAGATGATCATTATGAATTTAATTTGTTATTAAAAACTAAGATAATTGCAAGCAAATAGTCAGGCAAGACTATCTGCCAATTCTTAAATACTGGCTTAGTTATATAGTGTATTGTTTAAAACAAAATGCTTTTTATATAATTATAATTAATAAAGGCAAAATATATTTACTCTTTAACTAACTATTTCTCATTTTACTAGTATTAAAACTTGGTTATCTGTCTATTTTTTAATATAAAAATAATTTAGCAATATATGTTTTCCTAATTAGTTATATTAATAAAAATCTTTCTATTATCATTTATATTTTTGAAAAATTATTGTTGAGAGAACTACAAAACCAACTTCTTAAGAATGTTCCATATGTGAATCAATTTTCATAACTTAAGTCAGATAACAATTATGAACTTATCTTGTTATTGAAAAGTAAAATAATTACACATAGGTGTTCATATCAAGCAAAAGATTATCTGTTGCTTCCTACATAATAGTTGAAGAAAACATGTTAAAAATATTATTCTGATTCAACTTTTACTTGAAGATTCACAATACAATGAAACTATAACATCCACTAAATTGTATACATTGTTTATAAGAGCTCATATTTGATTAATAAACTTTGATTATCATAGAATACGTATTAATTACTAAACTGCATGTGTACAGTACTTTCAACCTATAAATATATATAACACACTTTTTATGAATATAGTATGCATATATAAATTAAGATTATAATAATAAATTGACAGAGCACATTTATATAATATGTGTAGATTTATTCATTCATTATTCACTCAAAAATGAAAATAAAAGAACTTACATATTGTACCTTTTTTTCTAAACCAAATAAATGTTCAAATGTTCAGACTTTCATCGCAAATAAACACTCTCTGAATGACATCCTTTTTTTTCCAATAACTATTTTTCCCTTGTTATCAGCAAACTATGACTTCTCCAGTTGCTTTGATGTCTTTATGCCTGCATCAACTTCAGAATCTATATGAGAATATCTCTACTTGCCATTATGCATTTCGAACTTACAGCTTTCTGTCACAATAAAAGTAAGTTTTAATTTTTTTTTCTAAAACTATTTATTAAATCAATAACTTTCATTTTATTGCTTAAGAAAGACACTTTACATATTTTCTTAAATTTCATAGAGCTGTTAGCTTCACATTTAGAAAACATTTCAATATACGAAGAGAAGAATATATGTGGGTTCAATGTTAAAAATAATAATAAACATGATCAGTACAGTGCTTCAAAATGGAAAAAAAGGTTGCTGCCATATTATAAAATTTACAAATTTTAATGCTTTTTTTTTGTTTGTTTACATTTTTTTTTTGAATAGCATATCATGGTAGTATACATTGACGCAACACATATTGCAGTTTCATTGTAATTTTCAATCAGTTTCTTACTATCAAATCAAATAACAGCTAATGATTTTCAGCCAATAAAATTTTTTTATTGAAGTTACTTTTCAAAAATTAACAATTCACATAAACCCAGTATGGTTTATTATAGATGCTATGGTGCCAAATCTTGCACATTTTAGAAACTTAATACTCTATTATCTAGTTGCCTCTACTTGCTATTATGTAGAGAACTTCATATTTGTGTATAATAAACTTTCATAGTAAAAAAAAAAAAATATTATTTATCTTCATGTCAAGTTTTTACTATCATATACAATGTTTTTTTTTTCTATTATTTACCATAAAAACCATGCATTTAATACTTTAAAAATCACTATATCAATAATATATATAATAATTATTTAAGACAGATTCAAATTAAATTTAATACCTGTGTAATTTGAATGAATTTGCTGAATACCGATGGGTGGTATCTTTTTCGAGATTACTAGGAAGGTTGATAATAGAGATAGCTTCGAAAGGACATTTCTGATTTCAAAAATATAAAAAAAAAAAAAAATGTCTTATAATTAAACATTCAAATTATATATTTGAAATCAATCAAATATCTGCAAACATACTCACTTTAACACAAATACCACAACCTATACATAATTCTTCAGATATGTATGCTATTTTATCATTAGGAGTTACTTCAATACACAATTTACCTAAAAAAAAATGTTATATTTAACAAAGTTAATAGTGATAGCAAGAGAGATAATAGTGTGAGTAGTAATAATAATAAAAATCAAAGTAATAAAATATCAATAAGTTTAAGACAATTCCTTTTATCATACATAAAAAAATATATAATAGGGATCAATTATTATTAATATTCTCTAGCAAGAGGTACTGTATATATATCTGGGTATAGTACAATCGAAATTATAATTGGGCTATATGCTCATATAAGATTAAAAGGTTACTATCAAATTATTCAATTTTGTATTTACTTTAATCAAGTAAATAAAGTGGATTTTAATTATATTTTATTATTTATATATATCAAAATAGATATTAAAGGAAATCTATAAAACCTACATATCTATAAATTTACATATGAATTAAGTATCTTAAAAATTATCATAATTATACCGTATTTAACATTCATTATATTAAATAGTATTAGAACTGCATATTATCAATTAAATAATTTACATATTTGTGTACTTCTACAATAGCATTTGTTAAAATAAAAATTTAGGACAACAGACATTCTTTAGAATATCAATTAAAAGTCAAACAAAAAATATAAAATTATTTCATCAATTATTTAAAAATTACTGATTTATCGATTATAAAAATGAAACCTCAAACTTTGAAGTCTCCCCCTATTTAGTATGTCCATACTTCTGGTTAATATTTTTGTTTTTAAATGTTGGTAGTAATAAAATTGGCAGATAATTAAGATATCTTGAAAGATTAATTACCATTTAGCAGACTTCATTCTTACATCATTAGGGGGTACAAGCTACAGATTACATTAAACAATTCAGTAGTTTTGAATATATGAGCCCCAATTAATTAGGTATCTTTCAAACCGAGATAGATCTGACACATTTCTTATAAGTTTAAAAAATATCTAATTCCTAATATTATTCCTCATCATCTTGTGATTCTATATCTGACAGGAAAAAAGATACATTGATATACATTTTCAGTTCTGTGCAACACCACAATGTCAAAAATAGTGTACTTATGCAATGTTTCAATATTTTGTCTAACTCCTGCATCTACTGGATAGTTTTGCATATATAATAAATTAGTATAATAAAATTCACAATGAATTATAAAATATCTCACTGTGTGATAATTTGAACTTGTAAAAAAAAAAAAAAAAAAACTGAAAATTTAAAAACAACACTCCAAGTATAAATTAAATTATTATACTTTAATAAATAAGATCTTAATGACATCACATGACCACCACCTCTTGTGTTTCTGTGTGACAATCCGTATAATGAATTTTGCCTATCTTAATGACATAATGTGCTCATTATAGTTGATGTAATCTCAAAATACAGATGACAAATATATAACGACTTATATCCATTCTACATAAATCTATTCAAAGTTATAATAGAAGTCCCATAAAGTGTTCACCAATCTTTTTGAAATGAAACCAAAAACTTTCTTAATCTTTTGATTTGTCCAAAATGATATAGTTAAACACAAAATAAACAAGTGTCGGGCAGAAGTATAATTGAACAGTTTATATCTAAACCATAATTTACCTTTTCAAATGTAATTCACAACCCAATAGCCAAAACTTAATAAACCAATAGAATATCCCCAATTTGTTATCAAGGCAAACTCTGAATAAAAAAAAAGAATTACTTTTATCCTAATTTAAAATCTTTAACTAGACAAAGAGTGAAGATAGAATAATAAATAATCATTTCTACAATATTTCAACTACAACTCCTACTCAATACTTTAGAACTAAGTAAGTTCAAATTTAATTCACAGCACAACAACCAAAGTTTAAAAAAACCAGTAGAATATTCACAATTTGTTGTCAAAAAAATCTCTATAGATTAATTATCTTTTACACCGATTTAAGATCCTTAAATAGATAGAGTGAAAACACATGACTTAAACAAACTAATGTTTCAATCATCGTAAAAATGGTTATTATTCTACCGTTAAGCAGTTTATCTTTTCTTGTTGAATGGAATTTATTTAAACCTTCTAGGCAGATTAAAATCTCAATGTTTCAGGTGTGTGTTTTAATTCAGTCTACTTAAAGATCTTAGACCAGGATAAAAGATAATCCATTCACAGATTGTAGAAATTGTTTTATTAGTTTTACCTGTTGCAATGTGAATTTATATCTATCTTCTAATAAATACATTATAGCTATAATAAAATTTTTATTGCGACTTAATCTCTCTTTAATATGCATTTGTATGACTTGATTTTATAATTTACAACTACGGACATTACTTGTCATAAATTGATATGCATGTACATTGAAATGTTGAAATAAATTGTGTTGAATAACTAATTATAACGGACAATCAAATATTACTGCTGGATAAAAATACTCTCTCTACTGTCTAGTTATCTCCTCTTTTGGGAAAAACATCTTAATATACAAACAAAAAACATAAAGTCAAATATAATTCCCAAGGAATTACCTATTCATCAGACAAAAAATGAATAATAATGTTTTCAGAAATAGTTGTTCCATGAATAGGTCTATATTATCAGCATTACATATTTGATAAGTCATAATTTATTTATGGAGTTATTAAAATTGTTACAAATAATATCTACAAATTATTTATACTACATAAAATATTAATTCTATAATCAAAAAAAAAAACAAATCAAAGTTGTTTAATTAAAAATAATCCATGACCTAGCTAACACACAGATAAAATATATAAAAATAAACTAAATTTCTCACACTGAATGAACTTATTGTATAATGTGGGTGGAAAAAAAATCAATCTTACTATTACTTAAGTACATTTTAATATAACATAATCTAAAATTTAAAAAGTGCTTAAAAATTTTAATAAAACAATGAATGTCAAATATAAAAACATCTTACCCATACGAACAACTGGACAACATTTTTTGCATTCTTGCCTACACTTTTTAGGTTTACATTTATCATTATTCACAATAGCTATTCGTGTTAATTTGTCAGCCATCTTGACTTGCCTCTAAAAAAAAAAAATATTAGAAATCAAATTTTTATTTTAGATTTCAGTACAAAGATTAAATATTAACAGTCAATACTTCCATTTTTCCTTCACTTCTAATTATAAATTTATAATTTAAAATAATCAAAAAATAATATGATCTTGCTTTAAAAAAACTTAGTTTAAAAAAAAATGCACAAATTAAATGTTAATTTTACTTTAAGAATTACTTAGCATTCATTTTAATATTTACTTTAACATTGAATATAGAGTAGAAAATGCACAGATTATTACATATTCCACTATATTTATTTATCAACAAATATCTGCACCATTACCCAATGTTACAAATATGGATATCATAAAGAATCTTTTGTTCAAATTACTTATTTGCTTGAATATGTAAAAATGCAATAAACAGAATTTGCACATATATTTTCTAAATGACTTCTACAACTAGAATTTAGAAATCATTACCTTACTAACTTTGCTATGGTAAATTCCATTCCAATTTTCTTCTTAACTTTAAATATATATATATATCATTAATCTGTCCATTCTTAATCAACTATTTTACCATTTCTATAGGCATTAAAATATTACTTGATAATCACAGTTTAGGCAGTTTGTAAAAATACCTATTTAAGTACATATTAAATATTATTACAGTTGGAATACAGTTCTGGGATGACAAGGCTTTAAACACGTTTTCATAGTCTATAATTCCACTTAAAGTGATATAATTTACTCATAGGAAGTCCACAAAGGTTTAAAAAATTATTGTGAACTTTTATAGATAAAAATGAAAAAAAGAAAAAGGAATTAAAAATTGCTCTTAAATTTCTCACTTATGTAAAACTATTCTAAATTACCAATTCCATTAAAAATAACAAAAGGAAAAATCAGTTATGAAAATAATTCTTAGATAAAAATTGTAATACGCATCTGATACTTTTACACATAATGAGAACTTTCAAAAAAATGATGGCAAGCAACTAAGAGGCATATGTTGTTGCAGAGAGTCCTAAACAAATGACTAATTTATTTTTTTAAAAAAACTTAATTTTATATTACTAAACACTTAAAAAGGGTTTCACAAAAGAATATGAAGAAAACAAAGTCGCATTATAGAAATGGTTAAGAAATATACTGCATTATTCCATTTGTGATGTTCTAGTTTATCATTGCCATCCTCACAATGTAATTCACTCTAGCATCTCAATTTTAGAGCTACTTAATAACCTCAATGAACCTTTACATCACATAAATATAATGACTGACAGACTGGAATAACCTAGATTTATATTGAAGATGTTACAAATGTAAGGCAGCAGAAAGGAGTTTGCTATTAACTGAAAGAAGACCCTTTGATTCCTCTTGGAGGCCTTAAAGGAACTGAGCAGGGCAAATTCCTAATGTCCACTCCATACGTTATTGTCGTTGCAGCTGTTATTACTGTGACTATTCTTATAGTATACGACCATGGATGGGCTGCTCACCAACATGCATTAGCCAGCATGGTGAGTTTATTGGCTTTTAACCTCTGAGTTTAAGATCAAGAAACACCATGGTCTTTCTTCTCAGTTGCCTGATAAGGCAGAATGAATGTTTGTGTAAATGATAAATATTTTTCCAATACATATATACAATTATGACAGACAAAAATAAATCATGGCCCTTATTCCCAGAAGGCTGTAAAGTCACCAAGCAATGCAGCGGTTGGTGGCCGAAGGCGGAGGGTGCTAAGAATCCCCTGATTGCGGACCCAGGCTGTCATATGATGACAACTTTTTATTTAGGTACTTACAACTGCAGATCACTTTCAAGTGAAGGAAGATTGCAAGAATTAAAAGAACTGTCTTATATTAAATGGGACATTAATGGACTTTGTGAAGTTAGAAGAAAAGGTGAAGAGACAATTGATTTAATAAGTGGACGTGTACTCTAATATAAAGGCACAAATGTTGGAAAATACAAGTGGAGTAGGATTCATTATAAATAAAAAGTGAAAAAATAACATTGTGGAGATTGATGGTGTATCGGAGTGTCAAGATTAGTTATACAACTTAATAGTAGATACCAAATGCAGATAATTCAGGTTTATACCCCAACAAGTTCTCATAGTGTTGAAGTAGTAGAAGATTTTTATATGGATGTACAAAAGGCTTTTGATCAGAGTAAACAACATTTTAAAATTGTTATGGGAGACTTTAATGCTAGAATTGGTAAACAAATGAAAGATGAAAGTGTTGTAGGTAATTTTGGTTATGGTAATAGAAATGAGAGATTAGGCTTGTGGAGTTTGCAGAAAAAAAAAACTTTATATTATGATTTTTTTTTTTTTTTGAGAAAAATGTTAAAAGGAAATGGACATGGAAGCATCCAAATGAAGGTACAGCAGAATTGAATTATATTTTGACTAACAGAAAATACATACATGTATTTCAAGATTGTAATGTTCTTAATAAGTTTAACACAGGAAGTGATCATCGATTAGTAAGATGTAAGATATGTGTTAATGCAAAATTAGAGAGACAAAAATTATTAACAAAAACAATATTTACAGTTGATATTCCTAATCTTCAGAAACATTCTAATGAATTTAAATTAGAACTTACAAATCGGTTTCAAGTATTAATAGATTTTGAACATGATTCAGATTTGAATGAAATTAATATGAAAATAACTGATACACTTTTAAAAACTGCAACAGATAGCTGGTAGAAAAAAGCAGCAATAATTCTACTGAGACTAGAGAATTTATGAAAAAAAGAAGGAATATGAAGATATACAAAAATGATACATTAAAAAGGATTGAATATCTCGAATTTTGTAAAATGGTGCAAAAATGAATTGAAAATGATATAAGAAAGTATAACTGTGAACTAGCAAGGAAAGCAGTAGAAGAAAATAAGTCTTAAGAATGTAAAACATTTTGGTATTGGTAGGAAATTTATATCTGCAATAAGAAAAAAAGATGGAATTATTACTAAAAAGAGAGATGACATCATGAAATGGGTAGAAGACTTTTATCAAGAATTATATAGTAATAAAGAGTACCTCCTATATCTATTACATCTTCCGAATTGCCCAGAATTTTAAATGAAGAAGTGAGACATGCAATTAAATGTATGAAAAAAGAAAAGGCTCCAGGTAATGATGGAATCATAATTGATATATTAAAAGAAGCAGGAAGAAATAGAAAAAAATTTAGCAAAGTTATATACCAAATGTCTAAATAATAAAGATGTACCAGATGATTGGAAGAATGCAGTATTAATATTAATATTTTAAAAAGGTGATAAAGAAGATATTAGAAATTACAGACCCATCAGCCTTTTATCAGTTCTATACAAAATTTTTACCAAGATAATTACAACTCGTCTACAGAGAACATTGGATTTCCACCCACCAAGAGAACAAGCTGGATTTAAAAGTGGTTTTAGTACTGTAGATCATATCCAGGTATTGAGAAAAGTTATAGAAAGGACAAATGAATACGAGTTGCCATTATGCTTTGGATTTGTAGATTATGTAAAGGCATTTGATTCTATAAACATTTCTTCAGCGATTAAAGCATTGTATCATCAAGGTATAGATCCAGGATATTGTCATATTTTGAAGAATATTTATAAAAATACAACAGCAACAATTAGATTACATAATGATACTGGGAAAGTCAACAATGAGAAGGGTGTAAGACAGGGTGACTCCATATCTCCAAAACTTTTTACAGCAGTGCTGCAAGTATTTTGTGGATTAAAATGGGAAACTAAAGGAGTGAAAGTAAATGGAGATTATTTAAGTCATTTAGATTTTGCAGATGATATAGTTGTTTTTGCAAATAATGCTTTAGAGCTGCAGGAAATGTTGCAGGCGTTATCAAATGAAAATAGGAAAGTAGGACTAAAAATAAATGTTAAAAAGACTAAAGTAATGTTTAATCGATTTTCTCAAAATATGGAAATATAGATCGATTATGATGAATTAGAAGAAGTTAACAGTTACAAATACCTTGGTCAGATTATTAATACAGATGGAAACATAATGGATGAAATTAACCATAGAATTAAACTTGGTTGGAGTGCTTTTGGTAGAAATAACTTGATACTAAAAGGAAATATGCCTATGTGTTTGAAAAGAAAGATTTTTAACAAATGTGTTTTACTAGTTCTTACTTACGGATCTGAGACTTGGACACTTAATAGAAGAGAAATAAAGAGACTGCACACCAATCAAAGAAGTATGGAAAGATGCATGTTGGGAGTAACAAGAAGAGATCGAAAACGCAATGTATGAGTAAGAGAACAAACAGTTGTTATTGACCTCATTGAAAAAATTAAAAGATTGAAGTGGAGTTGGGCTGGACATATTGCTAGAAGAGATGATAATAGATGGACAATTGAAATCTTAAACTGGATTCCAAGAGATTGTAAAAGACCCAGCAAGAGACCACATGTGAGATGGATGGATGAAATAAGAAAGTATGTAGGGGTTATATAGATAAGAGAAGCTAAAGATCAGAAAAGATGGATTGAACTTGGAGAGACCTTCATCCTGCAGTGGATTGATAATGGTTGATGATGATGACAAATGTAAAGTCATTACAACTACCAAATATAAAAAGACAATCTGAAAATAGATAGATAAGCCATATAAAAGACCGATTTAATATTTTTTGCACAACCAAATCTAGATATCTCATATGCAATTATTATTCTTAATCAGAAAAATGAGAACTTCAAAAAAATGATGCCAAGCAACTAAGAACATATGTTGTTGCGGATCTATTTTTTTAAACTTAATTTTATATTACTAAACACTTAAAAAGGGCTTCACAAAATAATATGAAGAAAACGAAGTCACATTATAGAAATGATTAAGAAATATACTGTATTATCTCATTTGTGATGTCCTAGTTTACTATTGCCATCCTCATCAACATAATTCACTCTAGCATCTCAATTTTAGAGCTACATAATAACCTTAATGAACTTTTAAATCACATAAATATAATGACTGACAGACTTGAATAACCTAGGTTTATATTGAAGATGTTACAAATGTAAACTCATTACAACTACCAATTATAAAAAGACAATCTGAAATAGATAAACAAGCCATATAAAAAGTTGATTTAATATTTTTTGCACAATCAAATCTAGATATCTCATATGCATAAATGATATAAAATATTAAATCTAAGATCACAATGTGAGCAATTATGTGCCGCATTAACGTTAAGACTATAAACGGAAAGAAACATGTTCATCATCTAATTTTTATTGGTTTGATCTTGAATGGAGTTCATCAAAATAAAATATCAGGATAAGATACCCAAAAATTCATGTGATATCCAAGAAATAGTTCAATTTACAAAAAAAAAAAATTACTGAAGAATAGAATAAGAAAATCAACATTTTTACTATTTTGTCATAAGAAAAATATAAATTATTTACATTGCCCACAAAAGATATACTGTATATAATAGACTTTTTGATAAAATAATACCAGGAAGAAAAAAAATTAAGAAATGCTTTCTAAAAATATTGTAATGATAAAAAACAACAATTTTGAACTATTAATGAAAAAGTAAATATATATTTTTTTAGTAAAATTACCTATTGAAAAAATGCATTTTAAAAGCAATTGCTATCTCTGGAAATTTAACATATTTTTTATAATTTTCACATGTGACTATATATATATTTATTATGGATAACATAAATTCAGCTAACATTCCCACTATGATATATAATTTTGCAATATATCACAAATAAAATCCCATTAAGAGACGAAAACTATACATTAAATGATAACTTACCATGTTGACTTTTTTTAAGACAAAATATCATAAATAAACTTACTGAGATTCCAACAAGGAGATATGATAAACAAACCTAAAATTCCAATGAAATAAATTCAGTAATGGCTTATTAAGTTCTTTAATTCTGCTATAGTAGTCATAGATTCAACACATATCACGATATATGGATCGTCATCTATGTAAGTCAGTGGCAGTTAAATTCTATTTATGAAGTGGACGAGCAATGATCACGAGTTGTTGATGAGATCCCAGTAACGTCTAAGAAGATCAAATCCAGATAGGTTTACTGTTAGAGCTGGAAAAGATGACTTGAATTTCAGGTGGCAAAATTACATCTTTAGTTACTGCTAAGTCCATAAGTTTTTTTTTATACATTTCCGTAAAGCAATTTCATTTCTAATATTTACATGGAAAAGATGTGAACACTGCTAAGTAAATTCAGGAAGCCAGTAATACTTTTCACGGTAATACTTCGACTACTCAGAAGTTTACTTTGAACACTTTTTCTCCATCGGGCACTATACTCATGAGTAAAAATGCTTCTAAGGAAATAAACAGAATTCAAAATTACAAACTGACATTTAAATAACTTTACGAACTGCGCCTGCTTTAAAGCATTAGATATCGTTTGGGTATGTATATATATTTCGAAAATATTCCTGGAGAGAAATTAATAATGGGAGTGCCGAATTTTTTTTTTTTTTTAATAAACATATGTGCTTATGCAAGCATAACTTATGAGTCCCTATGTAATTATTATAAACAATACAATTTAATTTTTTCACGCAAAAAAAATATCATTTATATGACATGGTGTGCAGATCCTTAATGAAATAATTAACTAATAATTTAAAAATGAATAAGCTAGAACGTTATGCCGCACCGGTTTTGGAAAAACGTTGACTCAAAGGCCTTTAAACCTCGTGGTTTTACTATAAATTTATATAGTATGTCTAAAATAATATATGTATACAATAAACTTTATTATAAATAATATTTCTATTATATTTCAAGTACGATTTACGTTATAAAATTTAAAATACAATTTAATTTTTTTTCACTAAAACCTAACAGATTTTGTTGATTATTGAAATGTCGACGACCGCAATTAAACTATACAGTATATATGTGAAATAAAAACAAAGCTTTTTAATTCTATAAATCTTGAAAAGCACATACTTATTAAAGTTTATTTTTAAAAAATATTGCTTCAGATTAATACATTTTGCGATTATATATTAAATCACTAAATACAACAAAATACTGATAACTTACATAACTTACTTCCAACTCTTGGAAGCAGCAAGATGGCGCGAGAGTTGCGTAATTATTTAATGCATCAAACGTGACAAAAAAAAAAATCTATACAAAAAAAAATGGAAGTGTTTGATATTGCTGATGTATCGGTTTGTACTATTATGATGCTTCCTATGTCAAATGTCTTTTTTAAATAAAAATAAAAAATTGCCATAATTTTTTAATTTGGTTCTTTTTGTTCTGCCCATTCCATTTTAGTATCCATACTTATGTGTAATAATAATAAACAGCTATTCGTAAACGAGTATGACTATTCCAACTACAAAAAGAAAAAACTATTCTAGAAATAAATTTTGCGATATCTAATACAAACCAATTTGCGCAACAAAAATATGTCCACATAGAGAACATTGTGGTCCATTTTTCTGTACAGTTAATATTTCACGAATGTATCTTAATTTCTTCAGCAGAAAACTTTCTGAAATACTTCAACACCATGTCTAATAGTTGCTCTGCCATATTTCCCCAGTGGAAACTATTGACATTGCACTTCTTTAGAATGTCTTTGAAATAGTCCTTATAACATAGATTGGATTTATTCCTACGAAACCGAAGTTCACTATAGAACACTCTTCCATTGTTCATTCGTTTTGCATGTCCAATCCAACGGAGTTATGGTTTCCAAATAATATCACATTCAGTAAGTCGAAGAATATTTTGATTGGGTGTATGATCTTGCCATGTATTTTTAAAGTTTTTCAAAGCATCCTTAAATGAAACTTTTCTAATACCTTTATATTATGAGGATAGTGTGTCCAAGTTTCACTTCCATACAATCAATTAGATAAAATAGCTCTATATTCAATTAATTTAGTTGCAGTGATTATTTCTATGCTACAAATGGTGCTCCAAGTATGACTGGAAAAAAACTTTTTTTTTTTTTCATTTATTACTAATTGTATTAGACATTCAATTTTAGATTTTTATTACATTATACATTAGCAGTTTTTATGCAAGAAAGCCAGCTTTAAGCCACTAGTTAATGTGAACATTGTGACTTAGTCAATTTTATATCTGTACAGGTGCTAAATAATGAAAATTTCTAAACTTATTGAATGAGGTGAAGTCAGAATACAATGGTTTAATTATGTACAACAATATTTGATGGTTAAGTCAAGGAAAAGTTTTTTCAAAGATTTGTTGAATGTTTAGATAAAATTAGATTTTTTTTACTTAACAAGAAAATCATTGAAAAATATAATCAACTAATGGATGTTGAATGGCTTTCTACATTAATATTTTTGTTGATATGTTTTTCAAATTTAAATGAATTAAATGTGAAACTGCATGGTGGAAAATTATGAATCAGATATAAAACATTTGGTATCCACTGTACAACAGCAAAAATCTCATTAAATAATATCGATTTATATTGATTATGTTTATTTTCAAAATTTTATTTTAATTATTATTAATTTTTTACTATTAAATTTTATTCAACTCATGCTCTTCTAAATAAATATTATTCACTTGTATTTAGTTTGTTTAGAAATTTTATTTAATTATTATTATTATTAAGAATTTTGTAAAGCTATGAAATTTGGAAATAAATGAATTATTATTGCTATTGTTTTGTTGATTTATAAATTTTTAAAAATTTGCAGTAATTAAGTTGTTTATATTTTGATTTAAGAATTGTATGGCATGCCAATCACTCAAATATAATTTAAATTTTTAGCATGCACACATAAAATGGTTCACCATCACTAATTTAATGCATCGCTCCAGCAACTACCTTGTACCTATTTAGTCAACTAAAAAGAATGAGATCAAAGTGAAAACACAGCATTTTTAATCCAAGATAATTTTCCTGTATAGTCATACAGTTTTTCTATAGCCATAGTCATCTATTAATTGAGTTTCTATTATTTTAATAGCTCTTGCTTAGGAAAAGAAATGGTGATTATGTGTGCTGTTTTGATGGTTTAATACCAATCCTAACCAAGGATGTTGGTGACTATGGCTATAAAAAAAATTAAGGACACCAAAATATATAGATACAGAACCGGGTTCAGATCTGTATGATTATACAGGCATGTTAGCTGAGATTGAAAACATCTTTGCAATTTGGGCTCATTATTTTCTAGTTGACTAAATAGATAAAAGGTAATTGCTGTAAGAATGCATTAAATCCAAAGGTCTAAGTGCCTTGCTGTCAGACCCAAGATTTCTCATTGATGTCAGCCATAGACTAGAATCTAGACTTGGGGATATTGAAAGAGTAGGCACTGGGTAAGGATTTAAATGGACAAACATTTTAACATCTATTGATTACTATAGCTTGCTTGTGCTAAACAGCACTACTCTATGGAGAGAATAACTTGTGCAAGGATAAGAAATATTGGGCATGTGTTGTTTTAATGGTTTAATACCAATCTAGCCAAAGGATGTTGATGATTATCATTATAAAAAATCAAAGGCAGTAAAGCATATAGATACTGAACTAGGTTCAGATCTCTATGACTATACAAACAAATTAATTTGGATTGAAAACATTATTATGTTTTTAATTTGGGCTCATTTTGTTTTATATTTGACTTAATTGGTAAAAGGTTGATGGAGTTGCTAAGTGCATTACTCTTAAATTCAAGGGTCTTTACTGATGATAGTCATAAGCTAGAAAATCAGGGGATGTTGGATGCATAGGCACTATAGGGATTTAAATGCACAAACTTTCCAGCATCTAATGATTACTATAGCTTGCCCTAGATGTTGCTTCTGTATGTAGACACCTGCTATTTTAATAGCTTATGCAAGAATATGAAATAGTGGTCATGTGATGTTTTAATGGTGATGTGCTTTATTCTTAAAATTTTCTATTTTTTTTTCCTTCTATACTTATAATGGTCATATTACCTTGCATATCATGGTGGCAGACTGGCAGATTCTGGAACTCACCTTCTATGAATCATGGACTACCCCTGCCACTTCCAGCACTCAGACTTCTTATAAACTTCTGAACAGTAAAGTTATTTGATTTATTTTTTTAAAGTCATACTCATTTACAAGTAGTTGAAGATGATGATAAGTTTATCATTTAGGTCTATGCAAAAGCTCTGTTCTTAATAAATAAAATTTATAGTCACAATGTATAAAAGATTTTATCAATTTGAGAAATGGTATAACTCTATTTGAAGTAATCATTTCATTATTGAGTTTTTATATATATAAACTATAATCAGATGACATTTGAAAATTAAAACTATTTAAAGAAATTGTAAGAGGTTCAGAAAGTCCCACTCATAATATGGATGAATAAGGTAAGAGAAACTATGGATAGAAAGAAACAGAGAATTAAAATTATTGAATCATTTAATGGTGAGGGGGATATATAGTATTGGCCTCTATTTTAAAAGGACATATACCAGATTAAAAGTTTGATCAATCGTGTTACTGCTTGGTCAAAAAATTCTATTGTTTAGTTATTCAAACTATCTTTAAACAGGAAACTTAATATCTATAATATATATATATAGAAATGTAATACAGTAAAGACACAATATACTCTATATTTTGTTTTATACTTCCTCACATATGTCATTATAATAGCTCACATTTGATGATAAGCTTTGATAACAATAGAATATATGTTGTATATTGAACTGGAAAATATAGTATTTTCAACATGTACATGTAAATAACATGGATGCTATTATATATGTATATTATTCAGATGTAAATTAAGATTATAGTATAAACATTTTTTTTTAAAAATGTAATTATTAATAATAAGTTGAGGGGGCACTGAGTGGGTGTTGACTTATTCACTCAAAAAAAACTATCATATCTTTCTAGCAACCAACTATGACTAAAATTCCATGTTAGTTACTGCAATCTTTCCTATACATATATATATACATAAATAGTAACAACATTCTTAAAATCACCTTAATCAATATGTGTTGTGATATCATCAGAAGCTCATCGTCAAATAATGTTCTGATTAAGACTATACTTTATCAAGATCGGATTGAATGGGCAATAGAGCTCAATGATGGAATGATAAAGGAAATAAATAACCAACAATGCAAGCAAACAAATTGGAAAGCTGAGTCAAATGAATCCAATTATTTCCCATAAGGGATCTCACTATATGTTGAAGTCCATTTGAGAAGGTAATTCAGACAACTTTCAGATCCTAGATGATGATAACTGCATACTTTATATGATAAAATACAATGAGGCATAAAATCTTCTAGCTATTGACACTGTCATATCTGCACACATATCTGTAGGCTGAAAGTATCAGGGTTCAAAAGTGAGTCTGAGCATTCCTTTCCAAGTACTAGTTGTACTATTAACAATTGCGCATTTTCCAACTGCAACAGAGGCAAGCTTCTGTATTATAAACATTATATATTTTTTGCTATTGTAAATACTTTTCACAAAGATTTTAACATTTAGTTAATGAGTTTTTTGTTATTAAATGATCAGAACACTTGTCCACACATATTAGATATAAACACAACAAAACTGACAAAGTCCACAGACCTACCCTTGTTGGTTTATTAAACATTTGGCATCATTTTAAAAACCTTTCAAAGTGTTAGTTGACAAAGACTATGAGGATAGTCAAAAGTGGATAAAAAAAATTTAAAGTTATTACTTTACATATATCTAATTATTGTAATTATAAATATTCAATTACAAGATTACGTATATTGATTTGAATAAATACGGACATCGAATTATAATACTATTAGGTAATAGTATGAATACTGAACCCTACCGCTTGATGGCATTGTTTTTCACATAATGCACATCAATATACTGTTTTAGTGGCGGGCGATGTATCCTATGATGACATAACGAAATACTACGCCCATTGACTTGCGACAGTATTCCTCAAGTGAGCACAATTCAACTCTCACCACAGTCTGATTTGATGGTGGCCATATTTGAAAGATGTAAAACTATCAAAAAATTCATTGTGGAAAAATTTTGAGAAACCGTAGTGGATTTAGCATTACATATTAAAAATTGTCAGGCCATCACGGATGTTTCTCGATGATTTTGAACTGCACACAACCTGAAAAGGTTAGGGTTTTCAGCAGAGTTCTGCTGATTCATGCGCCCATGCATGTTTATGCATGAATTTGTGCGAGAACAGTAAAATGTTGGTGTGGCAAGTGTTCAAAATTGGTTGGAGTGAATTGCCTGCCACAAAAGTTGACGCTGTTGTGTTTTTCCAGAAGGAGAAAAAATCCTGCCAAATGTGTTTGCAGGAGGAGCATGGTTGTCATCAACTACAGGACCTGGGGAATTCCGTTGCCACTCCTGCAAGCATACCTGGTTCTGCGTAAGGGAAGTTGATTGGATAGCTCAAAATCCTGTTACTTACAGCTTTGAGACTCATCTCCTATTGGAGTCAAACAAACCGTAATTCCCCACCCCCCTAAAAAAATGTTGTTTTTTTAAAAAACAAACTGTTTAATTAAGGCTTTTTGAAAAAGGCAAAAAATAAAGGAAGGACTTTTCACTATCATATAAAGGTTTCGGTAGCGAAAATATTTTTTTTAAAAAAAAAAACCCTCATAATAACAAAATAAAAGACTATAATTAAAAATCAAACCAACCCCCCTCCACCCTCTAAAAACCAACTGTTGTTTTATTAAAAATGAATTGGTTAATAAGGCTTTCCAACAAAAAAAAGCTCAAAATCAATAAAAAGTTGATAATTTAAAAGTAAACCAACCCCCTCAAATAATTCATATATTTTGTTAATCTATCTCTTTATATGTATTCTATATTCGAACACATTTAAAATTAATATGCAACGTTTCCAGTATATCAGCAAAAGACACTAAAAGACGAGAATTAAAATTCAAACCAACCCTCTTCCACCCTCTAAAAACAACTGTTGGTTTATTAATTAAAATTGAATTGTTTAAACCAAAAAAAAGGCATAAATTTAAAAGCAAACCAATCCCCCCCCCCCCCGCTCTATCATCTAAAAAAAAAGTGGTGTTTGTTTATTAAAAAGGCAAAAAAAAAAAAAAACATATGAGTTTTATGTATAGAAAGGGGTAAACCAAAAATTTTTTTACTGTGGTATTATGTAAAGAAACCGATAATTCAAAATCAAAAAAGTTGATAATTTAAAAGCAAACCAACCCCCCCCCCACACACACACACACCATATAAAAACAAAGTGTTTGTTTATCAAAAATGCAAAAAAAAAAAAAAAAAACATTAATTTTATGTATAGAAAGTGAAAAAAAAAATTTTTGTACTGTAATATTCTGTAAAGAAACCGACGGCCCGTGAATCTGTATATTGATGTGCATTGGGAGAAAAAGAGCACCATCAAACGGTAGAGTTTAGTATTCATACTATTACCTACTATTATATATATGCATATATAGCAGGCATGTCAAACTCATTCAAACAATGGGCCACTTTATGCTACTGGTAAGATTCTCGCGGGCCACATCACACAAATTTTCTTAAAATTGTATTTTGAAAGTGAAAATGCAGGAATATAGATAGGGTAATTAAAGCATATTATGTAGTTTAGTGAATTCACTTCAATAATATACAATTGATATAGTATTGCTTTTATTTAAACATTTATTTTATCTGATTACATATTTATAAAACTACAATTTATTGTTTTTACTGGAAACTTGCCAGCGTTTTCCTCTTACTAGTTTTTCAATATCTGGATTCAAAGACTGAGAACAAGCAATTTTCATTATGGCAGATAGATGTTTATCAGTTAATCTTGATCTGTAAGCTGTTTTATTTAATTTCATGCATGAAAATAATTTCTCACATAAGTATGTACTTCCAAAAAAGCTTAAAATTTGTGCAGCAAATTTTTTAATTTCCGGGTATCTTTCACCTAAATAGGAATAAATTTTCGGAGTTCCTACTTCTTGATATTTGGTTTTTAAAATCGAATCATTCTGGAAATCAATTAATTCCAGTTGTATCGAAGTCGGAGCTTTTTCGACTTCAAAGGCAAATGGTCCCGTGAAAAGAGAAAAAATTTTTTCGAACTCCTTGAAATCATCAAAACATTTATCGAATTCGTCTTTTATTTTTTCAATTTTTGCAGAGTGATGTGAAACGAGCAACTTTGATTTTGTGCTTTTAACTGCTCACATGTAGGAAAATACGTCAAAACGTTCTTTTGCAAATGATTTTTAAACAAATTCAGTTTTTGTACAAAGCTTGCAACTGCATCATACATATTCGTTATCAATTGATTTTTGCCTTGCAATGTAATATTAAGATTATTCAGATGGCCTGTAATATCTATTAAAAATGCTAGGTCTTGTACCCACAATGGATCTTTTATAATTGATATATTTTCGTTGTTTTCATCTTTCATTTCAAAAAATAATATTATTTCCTCCAAAATCAGATAGAAGCTCTTTAAGACATTGTGGCAGGACAACCAACGAACTTCTGTGTAATAAGGAAGATCTTCGAATTCGGATTCTAAATCTTTAAGGAACGAAGTAAATTGGCGATGGTTAAGTGCTCTTGATCGAATAAAGTTGACTATCTTTGTAACTGTTTTAAGTACTTGATCCATTTTTAATAATTTTAAACAGAGAACTTGTTGGTGAATGAGGCAATGAAAAGCTTTGATTTTCGGTTTATCTGGATATTCGTCTTGTAATTTCCTTGCTAGTCGTGACGCAAAACCTTTAGTTTCACCTGTCATCGATTTAGCACCATCAGTTGTAACAGAAACAAGCTTGTCAACAAGGCGAAAGAGCAAGTTTTTCTAAAATGCTCCATACGGCATCAAAAATATCTTCACCAGTTGTTGTTCCGTGAAGAGGGATGAATTCCAACAATTCTTCGGTGATCCTCATGTTATTATCGCAACCACGAAAAAAAACAGCAACTTGTGCAACATCTCTTATATCCGTACTTTCTTCAATAGCAATTGAAAAGAACTGGATTTTGGTAGATATTTTCTGTAATTGCGAAGTGATGTCATCTGCCATTTCAGTAATTCTATCTGCCACCATATTTCTTGATAATGAGATGTCTCGAAATGCTTGTACTTTTTCTGGACAGACAAATTCGGCAGCTTTTATTATACATTCCTTGATTAAAGAACCATCGGTGAATGCTTTTGAATGTTTTGCTAATAAATAGCTTATTTCATAACTAGCTCTTGTTACTGATTCATTACTTTTTATCTTCCGATGTAGCACTCCTTGCTGGCTACTTAATGAATTCTTCATTGTTTTTAATTTTTCTTCTCTTATTTTAGCTTCAAAACACGAAAATTGTTTTTCGTGATTAGTGCTATAATGTCGCTTAATATTGTATTCTTTAGCAACACTAATAGTTTCTTTGCAAATTAAGCACGTAATAGATCGGACTTCCACACAAAAATAATTCAGTTCCCACCTTTCTTGAAATTTTCTTCCCTCGTCATCAATCTTTCGTTTTTTATTTAGCGTTGGAAGTGGCATTTTCTGTAATAAAAATAGAGCTTTAGATTTAAATTTTTAAAATTTAAAAAATTGCAACTACGTTTATGCAAAATATGCTTCGTAAAAATTTAACGCTACTCTAGTATTTAAATGTAAAGAGAGCGCTGCTATCGATTCTCGCTCCTGGAATTATGCTCGATAAATGGAGGTAGCTATAAAAGGTACGGATTACGTTTTTTCTCTCTCTCTCAGTCCTGACTTCCCAGCACGGAGCAATTAAGATAGAGATGTGACAAAGAAGAAAGCTGTGCATAAGGCCTTAGGTTAGAAATGGTCGAGGCCACTAAAGTTTCCCAAGGCCGAACATACACTGGTAAAATTGTAGAACTTTTAGTGTTTTCCAAACTGAAATGTAATCGTTACTAACTTATATGTAAAATATTATTGTTTCTCATGTTTGATTATAATTAAAATATTATATAACAAAATGCATGCTCGTTATTTCTTATGCTGTCTGACTAGTTTCAGAAAGATATAAACTCTTGGATATAGCAGTTTACTTATATTTTTTGAATGAGTTATAAAAGGAAACAACCCGCAAATTTTTAACACACCAATCCGGATAAAGAAACTAGCGCAACTGCCTTTTGTTACAATTCAAAGAAAAAAAACAATATCTGCAGATAGGATTGCTACGTTGGTGGCGCGAATAGCTGACTAATGTATTTATGTTCTCGGAAGCACAGCAGCACATTATTAACGTTGCCAGCTTTGGTATTCACATATCTCAAATGCTTCATCATCATAAAGGCATAAGCTATGCGTGTAACCGAGAATTATAAATTAGCTATGTATGTAGACAACAATTACTGTATATATTTTAGTTCATGTAATTAAATATAAGAGCTTTTTAAAAAAAAATTAATTTATTGTTTGCAACATATCGTTCTGTTTTCATTTTATTACATAGCATCTTAGACGAGGGCCATGAAAAATCCTTTCGAGGGCCGCATGCGGCCCTGGGGCCGCCAGTTTGACATGCCTGATATATAGCATCAAGATTCTGTATCAAAATGTAATATTAAAAGCTGCTCTTCACCGAACAATTTTAATTAAGATTTAAATTTTATGCAAATGCAAAACTTAAGACTGAAAGAGCCAATTTTTAAGTTCTATCTTTCAAAAATAATTCTTGATTTTTGATACACACCCAAACATGATATCACTAGTAATATTTGTATAGAAAAGTTCATTTATTTAAGTTTCAAAGTTGGAGGTTTAAGGGACAATATGATGGTAGTGAAAGTTGTTTTAGTAATAAGAAGATAATGTGGAACTATTACTAAAAGGAGAGATGATGTCATGAAATTCATAGAAGAGTGTTATATTTTGTAAATATATATTGTGTTAGCAACTCTATGGATATAAGCTATAAAGATAGTTTGAAAAAAATACTAATGGGAAACTTAAAAATAGATAGATGTAATAAGTTTTTAAGCAATAAAAAAGATTGCAAATAGTTAAAAAGAAACTTAGATGCACAAAGATATTTAAGTTTCTAAAAGCAATGAAAAATAAAGATTGATGAAAAATAAAGAAACTTTATTTTCGATAAATTAGTTTAAATTTAAAAGCAACGAAGAAAGATTGCATATAGATAAAATAAACTTAAAATTAGGTAGAGATTGCAGGTTAAAAGAAATGCACAAAAGATTGCTTAAAGATAAACTGAGTTGTGAATTACAATGCTGGATGTGCTTAGTGGATTTTTTAAATACAGAAAAAAACTGTTACTGTTTAAATTTAAACATTAAATTATTTTAACAAATCAAACAAATGAATAAATACCTAAAGCAAGCACTAATTAGAAGAGAAAGGAATGTGAACATACGCAAATTAAGATGCATTAGTCTAATGGATTGCTGCTACCCTATTGTTTTCATCTAAAGGATTTTGCCATTACCCATTTAGAATGTTAATAATGATATTAATGGATATGAAGCGAGGGAGAAAAAAGTATAAATAGTGGGTGCTGAAATGAGCAAGGGTCTTTTGTGTCAGCTTTGTTTACTAGTCATAATGCTGTTGTGGTTGCTGTTTCAGAGCTGAGGGAAAAGTGTATCTACTTTTCTGCATTGAGAGATGTGTTCCCAGAATTTGTGTCTCTATAAGTGAAAAACAGTTGGATAGGGAAACTCAACAGACCACACTGATCTTATATTATTTGTGTACACCTGATAAGGTCAAATAGGATTGTGCATAAAGGAACTGTGAGTGTAAACTTTAGTTATTCACTTAGGTCCACCACTACTAGAGTTGTAGTTCTGTATAGTCTGTGGTTATATTAGCCTTGAGGGTTTAGAACTTAAAATCAGGGAATCAATTGATTATGTTTGTAAATTAGGCAATTCTGGAACCGATACTGAGTTAAACTGGTTAACTATGTGTATATATTTGTAAACAAATATTGTCTAATCTTTATTAACATTGTTTTCTTGTAATTAATAAGTTTGTAATAATTGTTGGCATTCAGCTTCGTAGTTAAATACACAAAGCAAGGAACTATATAAAGAATTATATAGTAATAAAGAACAAGAAAATGAAATAATTTGTGCAATTGCTACATCTTATAAATTGCCAAGCATTTAAATAAAGAGGTGAGATGCACAGTTAAATCTATGAAGAAGAGAAAGCTCCTGAAAATGATGGAATTATTACTGACATCTTAAAAATACAAGATGCAAATAAAAGTTAAGAAATTTTTTTATGAAATAATTAAATGTTTCACAGGTTTAAAAGAAAGAATGCAGTAGTAGTACTCATATTTTAAAAGATTATAAAGAAGATAATAGAAACTGTACATCTAACAGCCTTCCATAAATTCTATACAAGATTTCTATCAGACAATTTGTCTATAGCAAAATTTATACTCAAGACAGCCAATAACAACAAGCTGACTTTAAAAATAATATTTGTATAACATTGTGTTCAAGTATTGGGAGAAATTTTAGAATGAACCTGTAGGGTTTTGTAAAATGGCAGACATGTTTGTGTACTCCAGAAAAACTAGAATTTATTCGTAAGGCTGTTTTAGATTGCGCTCTGATAGCTGAGGAATTTAATTAGTGCATTGACGTAATGGTGATCGACAATTCCTAGAAATATTTGCTAATTACAAATGTTTCTAGATAAGAGACGTTCCCTTATTGGTCAGTGCATTGATTGATCGTTGCAGTTGTCAGAGAGCGATAAGAAGACAGGGTAACATCAAGCAGTGTAATATAGAGAGCAGTCAAGCAGTATTGAGTAAGCAGTATTTAAGTAGAGATAGCTCGCATCAGTGCTGGCGATTAATGATCAGCGCCCAGTGGAAATGTAGTTCACGGGTGTAGCTGAAAGACACACGGAGCTGAGATATTGAGAGCATTCATTGGAGAGCTTCGTTGCAGACCAATTCGTTGGAGAGCTTCGTTGCAGACCAATTCATTTGGAGAGCTTCGTGGCAGACCAATTCGTTGGAGAGCATTCATTGCAAACCAATTCAGCGGAGAGATTGCAGACCAATTCATTGGAGAGCTTCATTGCAGACCAATTTATTGGAGAGCATTCATTGCAGACCAATTCGTTGGAGAGCTTCATTGCAGACCGATTCGTTGGAGAGCACTCATTGGAAAAGAACAGCTTGGGAATTGTATAACGTTATTGGCTGACCACACAGTATGACTTGCAGATATAACATTGGCACAGTTGTAAGTGCGGATTTAACAGAACCAATGAGTATGAATTGCATTATGCTTTGAATTTGTAAATTATGAAAAGACTTTTGATACTAAAAGCATTTCCACAATAGTTAAAGCTTTGGACTATCAAGATGTAGATCCAAAATATTGTCACTTCTAAATAAATATTTATCAAAGGGCAATATCACTGGTTAGATTATAAAGTGACATTTAGACTAACATTGATAAAGGTTTATGATATGGTGATTAATTTTTTTCTGAAACTTTCTATAGCAGCCTTTCAAAATATATTTTATGATTAAAATGGAAACTAAAAGAATAAAAATATGTGGAGCGTATTTAAGTTATCTAGATTTTGTAGTTGATATGATTATTTTACAAACAATGTTTCAAGCATTTATTTTTATATAGCGCTATATTTGAATGTAAAACAATGTTTCAGAAAAGGTTATGAAAAGATAAGACTAAAAATAAATTTTATATTTGCTGAATTTTTGCAGAAAAAAATTAAAGGAAGTAACAATTGCAACTAGTGTGATCATATTGTTAATATAGATGAAATCATAATTATAGAATTAAATTTGAATAGAGTGATTTTGAAAGAAAAAAAATATTACCTGAAAATGTGTTTGAAAAGAAAGGTGTTTAATATATACATTTTGCGATTTTTTTTACATATTATAACATACAGCCTGCAGCAAATATTTATCAGTAGAGGAAATCACTACTACTCTCTAGCCTAAAATATTTATTTTTTATTGACTTAAATATCTACTAAGTGTCTCTTCACCTATGTATAAATTAATTATTGCTGCTAGATCAGGGAGAGTACAGATTCTTGGTAAAATAAACAATTTCTAGGACAGACAACAGTAAATAAATGCCAGACAAATCTAACACTTATCAACACTGTTTATTAATGAAATACCAATAGTAAAACAAAAAATGATAATAAATAGCTTATATTAATGGATGGGTTTGAACTATAGTTAGTTTGATCATATTTATACGAATCATTTTAAATAAGTAGTTTTTGTCTTTGTCAGTTGACTGTTTTGATTCTCCCCTTTTAATTAATTTTATTCATTAAATAATTAAGTACGAATATAATAGAACTCTCCATATGCCTGACAACTCCTGATGGGTGCATATATCTCTATAAAACATTACTTATTAATTAAGCATAGGCAGACTTTATTATCATACAATCTCATATGTGCTAAAATTTTATAACCCAGCTCATATGTAGTGCAAGAATCAAGCCATGAGAGAAAATAGGTACTGAAAACTAATTAATAGGAAAGGTAACCCATGTTAAATAATAGTGAAATGTATATATAAAAGGGCATGGGAAACTTTACTATACTTGACCCAATGCCAAAGAAATAATGACTCACTATTCAGGCACTAACTAAATACGGGTTATGGAAATATATATATATAAATGAGCATGGGCAGATACTTAGCAGAACCCAATGCGGTACTGTGGTATTAGAGCTGCGACATGAAGAATTATAATCGTTTAATCATTAAAATATTAAATCAAAAACATATTTTAAAATCTACATTTAAAAAAAAAAAAAAAACAATTTAACAAAAAAAAAAAATATGAAAAGCATTAGTGTGAAGAATAGTTAAAATGCGTGTTTAAATCAAATTGAGTGTGTGTTTGCACGTACATATTCTGCATAATCTATTTTAATACATTGTACAGGCTTACACCTGCATTTATATATATGTAATATATGAGGGATTCAAACTCAGACTTTTACGACTCTACAATTCTCAGTGCCATCTTATATTGCTGACTTACCTGATCACACACATGTTGAAAAGATAAATAATCACCAATATACGTATTTCAGTACTAAACTAGCACTCATCAGTTGGTTCAGATTATTATCTCCACACATATATACAATTGGGTACTCAGCTTATATTGAGATAACCAATCTTCATACTTTAATGAGTGCTGGTTTACCCAACAAAATACGGGCTATTGGTGATTATTTATCTTTTCAACATGTGGTGATCTGGGTGAGTCAGCAATATAAAAGCGCACACTGAAGAGTTGTAGGTCAGCGAAAGTCTAAGTTTGAATCCCATATATTACATATAGAAATGACACAGGGTGTAAGCCAATACAATGTATTAAAATAGATTGTGCAGAATGTGCACCTGTAAACACACCCTCGAAAATTTGATTTAAGCACTCATTTATTATTCTTCATTAATGCTTCCGTATTTTTTTGTTAAATTGTTTTTTTTTTAATGTAGATTTTAAAATATGTTTTTGATTTAATAACCTAATTAATTTAATGATTAAACAATTATAATTCTTGTATAGCAGCTCTAATACCACAGTACCATGAATGCTAAATAGAATTAAATAAAATGCAAATAGATAAATAAATCTCCCTGTGGTATCTAAGGGTTCATCTATATACTTTTACTTTAAAGCCAATCATCTCTGTTTCTTTTAGGCACATGTGATATTAACATGAGTAAACATTTTCTTCTTACTTTAACAGTTCACATATATATGAAATAAATAATTGTACATCCACTTACATCAAGAAAAAAGTGAATATATTGGGTTCTCAGACATTATTAATTAGCGATATGTATTTAAAAAAAGAAAATATTCTGATTTCTTTTTTTTTTTATCTAATTATAAAACTAATTTATTTTTCCTCAGAGAAAACAGTGATGAATGGAAAAGGAAGAAGATATATTATAAGATTCTAACAACTCTATTAAATTTTAAAGAAATAAAAATAATTAATTCCTATAAACTGATCATTTCAACTTTTAAAGAAATTAACTAGCTAGTCAACTGTCGAAAGACATTCCAAGGATTTAAACTAGAACATTTTGTTGTTCTACAATACCTATAAAGGCTAAAATTACTAAACAAATAAAAACCAATACAGGTGAAATATAAAATAAATTATATCTTTCAGGATTATATAGATGGCAAAATATCAATTAATGAAACAAAATTTACATGTAAATCACTGGCTTACCAATATATGTAAATATAGTTTATATATAAGATTTTTCATTAGTCCATAGTGACAGAATGAGAAGCTCATACTTTCTATGAAATTAATCAAATGGGTATATATTCTTAGCAGATTGATATACTTTCTTGGGTCTTCTTGTTTCATGTTGCTTTGTTCCGGCACACTCAAGGATATCACATCTGACTGGTACGCAAGGGGTTAGTTGGCAGACAGATTTAGGGTATATTACAAATTAAGATTTCATGCTGGAGAGTTCATCCTGTGGGTGCTGTATGTGCATGTGGCACAGATACAGCAACTCCAAGTGAGTCCAGAATTCATTTTACAAATGGACACTTCTAACATGGTGCAAGCAGAATAAAGAGTCTAATGAAGTCATCAGAACTAAATAAATTCTAATGGATAAAATGGACTAAATTAATAATTTTCAGTTGGTCTTATATATGGCTCAACATTTATTATTCCATCGAATTCTGAAATTTCAATAATCTCCTCAATCAGCAAAATAGTGATTAAAAATATTTTTTCAGAACCAATGATATTTTTGCATTAATTTAAAAATTCAGATTAATTACTTCAATTAAAGAATTTTACAGATGATAATGTTTCTGAATAAGTAAACTTTTTTCGTTAAACTCTTAATTAATGAAAGTGATTGAATTTGATAAAAAAAAATTTTTTTAAATTAAACATTGTCTGTATATTATTTTTTGTAAACATTGTCTTTGAACTCATAAGAATTTTTAACAGAAAGTTAATAAAATTTCTTACAAAAGTTTTTTTTTTTAAATAAGCATTGTTACATTAAAATATATGACTAATTTTAAAAATCTTTCACCATTAGTGTGTATGTGTATATACATAATACCACACTCACCAAAAATACCTCAAATAAAAACACAATTACCAATTACAATTAAGTTTTCTCGGTCAACAGACATTAGAATTTTGATCAACAAGCATTCCAATATGGATTTAAGACTTGGACATTTAACAAAAGAACAATGCAGAAAATGACCAGCATATTGAAAAAACCAGGGCCAAGAGTTAAATGTGTGGATGAGAGAACAAATAGATAACATTAATATCTTGTATTAATGTTTTTGGAAGAGATGATAATATAAAACAGTAAAAAGTCTTCATTGGATCACAAGTGATTGCAAAAAACTTAGAAAAAAATCACCTTAGCGAGGTAAGAAAAAAAAATCATATGGAGGTGAATGCTATAAGGAAGTTTGTTGATATGATAGTGGAGAAGAGATACTATGAGTTAGAAAAACTGGATAAAATTTGAAGATATCTTCATCTACAACTATATCAATAATGAGTAAGTGACATGATGATGTTAATTTATTTGAATATTTATAATTTTATATGTTATTTTAATATGTTTAAGATTAAATTTTTTCCCAAATAAATAGTGGAAATATTCAAATATTTTAATAGAAAAATAGAAAATAGTTTCTTTTTTCCTTTAACCCTAATAAATTTTTTAATAAGACTATTTTGTAATTAATTTAAAGTCGTATATTATTATTTTGAGTTTTCACAATAGCAATCTACTTAAGAAATACTATGAGGTAGATCACTTTGTGTGTTTTGCATATAATTTACTTCAAGTATTATAATATTTTAGCATGTAAAACTTATTTATTGATCATGTGATCAAGTGAAGTTAAAGAAGCTATTTATATGCCATCAGAATAATATATTTTTAGTTTCTCTTTTTTCAAGTTGCCAAATAAGAAGTTGAGATATTTTTTATAGTAATTGTTTTACCCTATTGTTAGTATAAATGGTGTAAGACTGGTAAAAAAAGTATCAATAATTGTTTCATATAAATCAAGAATATATACGGGTAGCCACAAGTATTTTCCATGCAAGTGGGTAAATATAAATAAGATGACGTTCAAATAATTAGAATAATAAAGCTTCCAGCAATACCTAAATTGATAACACTCTCTAGCAAGAAAGCAATCTGTAATTCAAATGAAAAAATGAACCATTGTCCATTTATGGCTCACAATTGTAGACGAATAATAAACTTAGCAATGACATTTGTTAAGACAAATGTCAACTCTATGGAAATATTAATTCACCAGCCATATTCAAATAATAAAAAAATTAACTTTTACTCATTTTAATAAACTTGTAAACAACTAACTACATATGAAGTATGTAAAGTTCAAAGTATATAATACTAAATAATATGTAATTGATAAGTCTCCTAGTACTAAGTTAATGTACTGCCCTCTAATATCAAACCAATATATAATGCAAAGAAAAATAGAACCATTTTGCATTTTGATCCCCAATTTTATATAAATAGTAGACTTAGCCAATGTGTTTGAGATTGCATTGAAATTTTTATAGTTTTGACAAATATCCATTATCAAAGTTCACTACTCTCTATAAAAAAATATGGGCCACAAATAGAAGATAGATTTTTTTATTGCATTATAGATTGCTTTGATATTAGATAGCAATGTGTTAATATAACTAGCACTAGATGGTTCATCGCTCCAACAATTGCATATAAATAAATATGTCTATAATACCAGTCACAAACATTCTCAAAATCCATGTTATATATTCTACTACTTTAGTCCTAAATTTTATTTTATTTTTCGCCATCGTATAGAAAATCTTATCAAATCTTTTTTTGAGACAATATTTGTTCCAAATTAATATGTTATGATACTAACTATTCTTCATTTTATGACCAACATAGTAAAGATTTTCCCCACATCTAATATGTTTCTTGGTATATATTCTGTTTTAAACAATTAATTTCAGTTTCACTAGTGATCTTGCTTTGATTCTCCATTAATAACTTAACTTCACATGATCACCATCTCCGATTCTTGCTCATAACTGTTGTCAAAATAGGCAAAAGTCTCTTCATGCAGCAGTGCCACTCAAAGCAAGACAGAGTAATCAATGGATGCCAGAAGGCTTGTGCATAAAATCTCTATCTAGTGCCTACTCATCCAATATCCCCAAACTAGTTTCTGGCATGTGTGCTTTGTCAGTGAGGAGCCTTGGATCTGAAAGCACTGCATGTAGATCTTAGGATCTAATGTAGTTATGTAGAGATAAAAGGTGGCTGTTGGAGGGTTGCATTAAATGCTAAGATGTAGGTGCAGTGCTCTCAGATCCAACACTCCTCACTGAAGAAGGCCATAAGCCAGAAACTAGTTTCAGGATATTGGATGGGTAGGCACTAGATAGAGATTTTATGCATAGGCCTTCTGGCATCCATTGATTACTCTGCCCCTGCTTTGAGTGGCACTACTGTATGGAGAGAGTTTTGCCTATTTTAATAACTTAACTTTTTTTAACTGCCAAAACTTTTTTTTTACCTACTAAGTTATTCATCTCATCTTATTATTTAGCATATTTTATGCCTAATTTCCTATTACTCCATTCATCCCAATTTTTGTATAAGTACTTTGAAATATAATCAGGATTTAGCTTTTTTTTAATCTTCTAATACCTATTTTAACCAACTTGCTTGACATACTTTCTACTTAATACAATTAAATATTATATTAATCAATAGTTTTGCAAATACATCCATTATATGAAGTGATGATTATTCCTATTCATCTTGTATGAGCTTCAACTGCTGCTCATATATTTTCTCAACAATGTATTGTCGTTATATTTTCTGAAACAATGTCCAGTTTTTTTCAATGATTCCAGCATTTACATATTTCAAATTTTTCAAGTGAGATTTAGTAGAAATACTTTTTTATAATAATATTCTATCTACAAGATTTTTGAAGTTCCTTAAAGTGTAGAGATGCTTGTAACTTGGAATACAAGTCCCAGTTATACCCATTCCATAAGTTTAGCACAATGATATAAGTAGTAGATCTAAAAGCTAAAACTTTAATTAATTTTTAGCTAAGTTAAACAGGAAAAAAAGTTTCAATTTATCTTCTTATGCTAAGCATTCCGCTCTCTTGTAATGTATTTTTAAATTTCTTTTTCTGGATTCTAGGTTTATTCCTTTTTTAAAAAATCAATTCTGATGTTAAATATTTATTCTTTTCTATCTCTTTTCATATTCTTTTATTTCTCATATATTTTATTTACTTTTTTTAAACTTATATAATCATCTTCCCAGCCCCTATTCGTTCTTTTCGTTTACGTTTCTTTAGCATTGGATAAAATTTTCTATCTTCTTTTTCATAATATATACTGTCTGTAAAAAAGAAAAGAAAATAAAGCTAAATTACTTTAGATTGAATTAAACGCATAGTAACTTTTCCAAAGATAACGATAGGAATTTTTGTGTCTATATATTTATGTACCCAAAACTTGCTACCTATGTTAAACTTTTCCTTTTTTCAAAAACT
Source organism: Epiperipatus broadwayi (assembly GCA_028023455.1). NCBI lineage: Eukaryota > Metazoa > Onychophora > Udeonychophora > Euonychophora > Peripatidae > Epiperipatus > Epiperipatus broadwayi. Next base: position 159,575 of record JAQFVV010013060.1, on the reverse strand, counting down.
CTTCTATAAGGACTGTAATCTTTTTTATATATGTTGCCTTTTCTTCATCTAAATCTTTGGTTTGTTTTTTACCAAATTCTTGCCATTTTCCATATTACTTTTTCTATTTTCAACATCTCACACCTAAAATAAACTTAAGATCTAAAGTTTTTACACTTTCTATATTTTTATTTCCAAATACAGTAATTTCTCTTAATTTTTCTTAAAAAATGTGATGTGATGTACTGTAGCTTCTTCTTAAATGGAGTCAAGAAATCTCTCAACAATTATGCCCAGAGAAACCTGTTAGCCACTTTATTTTCCATTCCCCAGTCTACATTTTCCCATATTCTGCTCCATCCCATTTCCACAACATAATCTTTGTCAACTCTATAGCCTTTATATCTAAATCCCCCTTATCTTTTCCCAAACCCAGCATAAAATTTAATAATTCACTTTCTGTATAATCACTTTTTTCATATTTATTCTTCCATAACTTCGTTATATGTGCCCTTTCTATTTTCAAGCATTTACATTCACTTAACAGATGCCTAATATTTTCTATTCCTTCCTTACATAATTTAAAAACTAGATCACCTATTTTCTTGTTGCTAAAGATCCCGTTCAAGCCTTAAACAATAAACTACTTTCCTTACTATTATCATTTATTAACTCGCACCTAATATTCTGTTTATTTCTATATATATTTAAACTCTTTTTACTCTCCATACTAGTTCTCTATCTCTCTAACTCTCTATTCTTTATTAATAAATATATTCTTTTATCCCATTCCTTACCACTATAACACTCAACAATCCTCCTACCACAATCATCCCATCTTTTGTACAAATATACTGATTTAAAGTCTTTATCCAAATCTTAAAATTTTACCTATCCAATATTGCCATCTATGGATAGATTTTAATACTTTTGCGTTAAATGGCGGCGCTTTTGCAGAGTGACATTTGTTTAAGAAACTGCGGTTTCTATGGTGATTGTAAACAACGTAAACGTTGTGCTCTCTGGTAAGATTTTGAATATAATCTTTTTTCTGATTAAAAAAAGTCAAAAATAAAAGTATATCATTTTTATATAATAGAATGAGTACTTTTAAACAATTTATTAATATTTTGTTTTTATAACATAAAAAACGTGTTGCAATTTTAAGTTTAGGAAAATGAGTTTTATTAAAATTATTATGGCATAATAAAAAAACACTATACAGTAGTTTATTTTTAAAATATTTCAGAACGGTTTTAAATATATTATGTAATAAACCGAAAATATTTCTGAGAAGTAGTGATTGTGCGCGCGCTTCAATTACTGGCCTTTATTTGATATATTTGTATATTTTCACTCATATAGATTCGCTGGCTGTTTATTTGTATGACTATATTAAGTATTTTATGGGCGTTTTACTAAAATATTATAATAAAAAAAAAACTCTCGTCAAGAGGCATTATGAACAAATAATCAATCAAGTACTTGTTGATCTTCGATGTAAGTTTATTGTGGCTTTACTCTTAATTCTTAACAAAAGGATGGCTCCAGTGAAGCGTTGGTGACCGAGTGGTCAGTACAGCTGCCTTACAAACAGTTGTCCCGGGTTCGCTTCCCGGCCGATGCTTTGACACATGAAAAAAAAAGGATGGCTCCATTGCAGTATATGTGATATGCATTATGTAGTCATGTATGTAACCAATCAAATCTTTAGATTACAGGGTTTTTTTTTTAAAACTTTAACTATACATTGTACAGATATCTTTAATTTAAAATTATTATGATTAATATAGAGAAGATAAATAAATTTTCGGTCATGCACTCGCCAGAGACTACTTATGTTTTTTTAAACTGGTGATCACGGGCTAGTGCGTCTAAATTTGTAGAGTGCATGACCAAAGGTTTTTTCCCCTTCTCTATATTACATATGTAGTCAGCGCTATATATTGTGATGATCGCACATACTGCGACCTCACATGTAGATATTCAACATATAATAATATTAAATAAAGTGTTTTGGAATACCAGCAAAAGAATTCAAAACTTAGGAAAAAAGAAATGTTTTAATTAATAAAAAAGAGGGAAATAGAATCGAAAAATTCTTATCTTTTACCCTCCAAAGTCAAGATTTTGAGAAATAAAAAAATAATTAAAGTTAGAAATATTGAAATTGTATATTAATAAAATTAATAGGATAAAGAAATAGAAATGAAATACGAACTAAAATATGATTTTGAAGAAAAGAAAAGTTTAAAGGGTTTAAGTCAGAGTAAAATAGAAATTTAAACATGACCAAAAGATAAGGATCTGGGTCATAAAAGTAAACATTTGATGATAAAACAAAATGCGTGTATGGAGTATATATGAAGTATGATAAAGACAGCAACAATTAATGCTTGTCAAAATAATAATAAAAAAACATTTTATTAAAAATCTGTTTAATTAAAAGAAAAAGAGAAATAAATAAATGTACATAGTGCTACAAAAATTATGTAAAGGCAAATCTATATAAATGGCCGAAGGCACATTCAGAAAAGAAAAGGTGGGAATAAAAGCTAAAAACAAAGGATCGAAAGAATAAAGGACTGTGGAATTTTTAATTAAAAATTATAAGTTGAGTAGAGGACTTCTTGTCAAGACGTTGGTGAAAACACTGCTCCAATAATAAGCAGTCATAATTGAGAGAAATGCAAACTTAAGAATCTTTTAAAGTTTAAGAAAGAAAACAAACAAGAGAGAACCAAGAAACTTAGCGGAAGGACTCCAACGTAATAACGGATAATTAAATGAACAAGATATGATTTCTAACATCGGTGACTCATCAAAAGTGGCTGGCTAAGGGCGTTGTGATCGCTGGCTGATTCAGGCTCCCTGTGCTCTAAAGGTCGCCATCTACATGTAACAACTGCCGATGTAGCGCTTGCCAGAGGGTTCAATTTGCCTTGTCCTTCATGTCCTAAATATGGAGGAGTTCTCACAACCAAATCTGACCAAAGAGCAGCCGTTCCCTGCTAAAGAAGTGTAGAAATTCCACGGGGCGTCAGCAGAACTTCAAGTTACTTCAGAGACCCAATAAACCTACGTAAAATATGTATACTACATTTTATATTTACATGTGCACATACCTTTAATTTAGACAATGGCCAAATTCTTACTTTGAATGATAGACATTCTTTAACTTTTTTTTTATATACACGGAGTGACGATTATAAATGTACAATCATTTATAGGATCTTTTTATTTTATTTTCACTCGTAGCATTATAGCAAATAATCTTTTTATTGTGTGTAAATGATTTAAAGTATTTCTTTTATTGTTTAATTTATTGTATTAAATATTTTTTATTGATTTAAATCTGTTTCGTCTCATTCTTCACCACTCCAAACAGTAATATATTCGTAGGGGTTGAGGATAATTATAATTTCTTGTGGGCACGAATTAACACGTGAGGCTGGTGGTGCAGTATTTTGGATCCCATTAAATTATATAAATATCCAAGCGCTGTAACTTTTCAAATCTTACAGCAGTTGAGAGATAGTTGACCAGGCAAGATAACCTGGGGCTATACCCGTATAGTTACAGGTTCGGTCAAGTACGGATATAGACTCATTTACGTCCATATGTTCTCTCTGCTTGTGGTAGTGGGAGGTGGACGATCTTGAATTTTAAGAATTCCCTATTATATATAAATAAAAGGGGAAATAAGCTTTTGATCATCATAATTCCATTACATTTGGGGGCCAGTCCGGGATTTCTATTGCTGTGCAATTAATGATCATGTGATGAATTAATTTTATAAGATAACGTAAATATTTTCTAAAAATAAAAAAAAAAATATGTGCTTTCAAAATATATGAAATCAGTATCGTAAGTCAGAGTGGTGAGAAGCGATGGTGAAGGGGATAAATTTTTTCACTTTAAAATACTTTATATATGTGTTTCAATGTCAAATGTGTACAAAGCATAGAAAGGGGGGGGGGAATTTTATTTATTTTTATTAAGAAAGCTTTGAAATTCATAGTAACGTATATAAAATAAGAGAAGCGATTCTAATATAATTGCAACAAACAAATGGATTGTCTCAATCTAATTGCTGTAATGAAATATAAATTGTTTCAGTCAAAAGAAAAAAAAGAGAAAGGGAGAATAAAACAGTTTCAGTAAGGTTTTAATTATAAATAATAAAATAGCCGTGGATCTAAGTTAAGTGGAGAAATATATATGTCGGACTCTAGAATAATTGCATATATAAGCGAAGTTGAAGAGATATATATGTGTGAGTTGATAATAGCTTATATCAGTTAAGCTGAAAATAAAATATTGGGGGGATTTTATGACCATGATAAGAAAGCAATAAGTAAAGTACAAATGGAAGGTATAATGTAGGATATTAAAAAGTGAAAAAATAAATAAATGTGTGGGTGAATTTGCGATAACCTTAATGAAGTTAGGCAATAAATGAATACACTTAATACTATCCTATATCAGGAACTCAAAATTTAGTTAAAATTATAGTCAAAGTGAAATACATAAGAGCGTTATTTATTGAAGTACAGTGAGTAAGAGTCACGTAAGTAGGGGAAATATAGGACAATCATCAAGGTGGGACAGGCAGTCAAATGAATCTAAGGCAGAAAGACAAGATGGTGAACCAGAGTGTGGATATTTGGGTTGGCTAGCTGTCTAAATGCTAACTAACAGATAATAAAGAATTAAATAGCTAATCATAGTCAAAGCAAAGAGTTAGTAGAAAGAATTTTTTATATATAAATCTATCCAGAAGGGTTCGGTAAAATAATACTAACAAACACACATCAAGAGTTGAATAAATTTATATATATGCATACAAGGTCCCAAGCTAAAATGGACCTTCAAAAAAAGGAAGTAAGAGAAGGGAATGAAGATAAGGAGAGGAAAGTAAAAGATAAAATAAACTATAGTGATATAATGGATATGCTAAAACAAATAAGGGTTGAGCAACAGCAATTCATGAAAGAATATCTGGACAGAGAAGAGAGAAGGATGGAAAGAATGGTGGGTAAAGATAGAAATAGACAACCAGAAAAGAATTGCTGAAGCCATGGAAGAAATTAGAAATGACTTCATCCAGCAATCAGAGACTAAGGATACAGGAAATAGACATGGCAGGGAAATTAAGTGGGATGAACAAAAGAGTATGGAGCCATGTGTATATGATTAATTAGAAAGGGCCGAGAGTATAGGTAGAGAGTCAACAGAGTCTGATCTGAGGGTAGACATAACGTGGCCAGAAAGGGGAATAAGAAAGTTAGATAAAGAAGTGGAAGTGATAAGAGTAAAAGAGAATAGGATGCTGATGAGCATGCAGTGGTATATAAGCCAGATAGTCATGGCAATAAAAAGGTTAGCTGCAAAATTTGAAGAGAGGATCAGTAGGTCAGACAATAACAGCACCGATACCAAAGTAAAGGGCATACGACCAAGAACCAATGGAGAATGTATAGATATGGGCTCTGGAAATCACATGGATTGTCCCATCAGCTTCCTCCAATTTCTAAAAATACAAGTTTTCACTGGAAATCCTGGAGAAAGCCCTATGGAGCACTTGGGAAGCCTCGAGTGGTATTTCAAGTTTAGCCAGATGAATGAGGAGGCCAAGATAGCGTTCACCTGCAGTTACTTGCAGGGCAAATCTCAAGTCTGGTGGAACTCACTGTTCCAGAAACCCACCACATTTACAGAGTATCACAAGGCTTTGAGGACCAGTTATTGGAGTGAGGAACCCCAAGAAGATATGCTGCATCAGATAACACAGGAGAAATGGAGACTAGGGGAATCGTTTACAACATTCTTTCGCCATCAAGTAGTCAAGTTACGGATGATGACCACCAACCCATTATCTGAGATGCAAATACTCTGGATAACTAGGCATGGATTCCCAAAAGAGATAGAACAGACACTGATTAATACAGAGAGGAAGACAGTGGACCATGTGGTCGAGTTGCTAAGTGCATTGGATACCACCAGGGTCGACCAGAAGGAGGATGGATGTAAACCTAGACTGCCTCCAAAAGAACCACTTACAATAAAAAATGGATGGGATCCTAGTGAAGGATGATGGAAAGAAAACCGGAAATATTCTACAGAGTGGAACCCAAGGAGGCAGGAAAATGGACGACAAAGATTGGAGACAGAATGGAAGCGTCCGTATGACAGGACTGAAGACCGAGAATATAGGGATCAAAATCCGCATACCAGAGGAGACAGATGTGAGGTCAATAGAGAAAGGCAACCTCCAGATAAAATATAAACACCATCATAAAGAAAGGACGGATTCACTGATACCAGATTGGAAATGGAATTGGATCATGAAAAATGAAAAATGGATTTATGAAATTGGGAAATATTGATCAGGAAAATATAAAAGAAGAATGAGCCAGTAGATGGCTAAACAGTATAAAGGACTTTACCCAAACTAAGACAAATCATCAGATAGATAGTAGTGTGAGATCATAGATAGAGGCTGGGGTTATGTAGGGACAGATGTTTGTAGGTGGGATCTTAGCAGTATATGGTGATTCTTCTCTGTTATGCTTTCATGCATGAGTTCTGTGGTCACCAGATCTTATTAGATAGAGAATACAGGGACAGAGATCCCCTTCTCATAATGACTCACTGGATTAAAAAATTTCCAGTTACATATTTGACAAATATCATGTGTCAATGGATTAGAAACCAAGGTATGGGGAAGGAACCCCTTTATAAAAATACGAGCTATCAGTAAATATTCTGAGCTCATGGATGAGCTGGATAAAAAGATGCCAGCCTCCCAACCCATCTCAGGATAGTGACCAGTGTTGTCACTCAGAAGGTTATTGTTTGTAAATGTGAAGTATGAACAGGTTTAATCGAGTCACAGAGATATCCTGTGGACTCAAACCTGTATATATAAGTAGGAGGCAGAAATAAAACCCATGTACTATTTATAGCAAGATTAAATTGGTTTAGTAATACTGATTGGGTTATCAGAGTAGGGATGTAATTTTCCTGGTCACCTCTCTAAGGATAATCTCATCACTAAGTTGTATTAGGAGTGCATAGATATGAAGTGCATAGATATGAGATGGTCACAACAGTAGTTAGGAGTGTCCAGCATTCGGTGCATTAAATTAAAATTTTTTAAGAAAAAATTCTAAAGGAGGGGAATGATGTAATGTGATGATCGCACATACTGTGACCTCACATGTAGATATTTAACATTTAAATAATATTAAATATTGTGTTTTGGAATACCAGCAAAAGAATTCAAAACTTAGGAAAAAGAAATGTTTTAATTAATAAAAAAGAGGGAAATAGAATCGAAAGATTCTTATCTTTTACCCTACAAAGTCAAGATTTTGAGAAATAAAAAAATAATTAAAGTTAGAAATATTGAAATTGTATATTAATAAAATTAATAGTGATAAAGAAATAAAAATGAAATACGAATTAAAATATGATTTTGAAGAAAAAGTAAAGTTTAAAGGGTTTAAGTCAGAGTAAAATAGAAATTTAAACTTGACCAAAAGATAAGGATCTGGGTCATAAAAAAACACATTTGATGATAAAACAAAATGCGTGTATGGAGTATATATGAAGTATGATAAAGACAGCAACAATTAATGCTTGTCAAAATAATAATAAAAAAACATTTTATTAAAAATCTGTTTAATTAAAATAAATAAATAAATGTACATAGTGCTACAAAAATTATGTAAAGGCAAATCTATATAAATGGCCGAAGGCACATTCAGAAAAGGAAAGGTGTGAATAAAAGCTAAAAACAACGGATCGAAAGAATAAAGGACTGTGGAATTTTTTAATTAAAAATTATAAGTAGAGTAGAGGACTTCTTGTTGAGATGTTGGTGGAAACACTGCTCTGATAATAAGCAGTCATAATTGAGAGAAATGCAAATTTAAGAATCTTTTAAAGTTTAAGAAAGAAAACAAACAAGAGAGAACCCAGAAACATAGTGGAAGGACTCCAACGTAATAACGGATAATTAAATGAACAAGATATGATTTCTAACATCGGTGACTCATCAATAATGACTAGCTAAGGGCCGTTGTGATCGCTGGCTGATTCAGGCTCCCTGTGCTCTAAAGGTTCCCGTCTACATGTAACAACTGTCGATGTAGCACCTGCTGGAGGGTTCATTTTGTCTTGTCCTTCATGTCCTAAATACAGAGGAGTTTCCACAACCAAATCTAACCAAAGAGTGACCTTTCCCTGCTAAAAAAGTGGACAAATTCCATGGGGCGGTCGCAAAACTTCAAGTTACTTCAGAGACTCAATAAACCTAGATAAAATATGTATACTACATTTTATATTTACAGGTGCACATACCTTTAATTTAGACATTGGCCAAATTCTTACTTTGAATGATAGACATTCTTTAACTTTTTTTTATATACACGGAGTGACGATTATAAATGTACAATCATTTATAGGATCTTTTTATTTTATTTTCACTCGTAGCATTATAGAAAATAATCTTTTTTATTGTGTGTAAATGATTTAACGTATTTCTTTTATTGTTTAATTTATTGTATTAAATATTTCTTATTGATTTAAATCTCTTTCGTCTCATTCTTCACCACTCCAAACAGTAATATATTCGTAGGGGTTGGGGATAATTATAATTCCTTGTGGGCACAAATTAACACGTGAGGCTGGTGGTGCAGTATTTTGGATCCCATTAAATTTTATAAATATCCAAGCACTGTAACTCTTCAAATCTTACAGCAGTCGAGATATAGTTGACTGGGAAAGATAACCTGGGGCTATACCTGTATAGTTACAGGTTTGGTCAAGTATGGATATAGACTCGTTTATGTCCGTATGTTCTCTCTGCTTGTGGTAGTGGGAGGTGGATGATCTTGAATTTTAAGAATTCCCCATTATACATAAATAAAAGGGAAAATAAGCTTTCAAACATCGTAATTCCGTTACAATATGTAGACAATTTATTACAGTATTATTATGATGATGATAATGAGAAAATAGTGAAATAAAAAGTAACAGATTTGTATACATCTAATCTATATACATTGCTTTGAATCTAGGAACTTCCTGGGAGGATCATGCTGTATATTTAGCACTATTCTGTTCTGTAAATGCATTAAATAAACAGTATGAATTCTGTGCTTTTACAAGGTGCAATTTATAACTATTGTTTTTGTTTTTCTGAAAGCAAACAACAGCAAAATATTATTCATCTTGATCTATTTCTAGATTATCTTAGAATTTATATGATTAATGGAATCATATATATTCAGATAGTCAAAGTATACTTCCATAGCTATGATCATTAGTTATGGTTACTGAACTTTTTTGGTCTATGGGATTCAATGCAACTCACTATCCCCAACAGTCTGGAAAAAAATCTGAGCCTTGAATGCAACCAATAGAAGAAGTGACTTTTGTTATTTTATTACGATAACAAAGCTTATAATAGCATAAAGCAATATGGAGGAAGATTTTATTTTTTTATAACTCCCATACTTTTCACAATATATTTATTTTTATTTATTTGTTTGTGAAATTCTTTTATTATAATTTTTTTCAATAATAAGCACCAACATATTGACTTATACTAAATTATCATCAATAAATCTCTTTATTACTTTATGTATTTTTAATTTTATGCATTGATTTGTTATATATTAAACCCACCCGCTAATTTTGCAATCACCTGCTAATTTGAAATCATCCTGCTAATTATGAAAACAACCTACTTCAAACAACAACTAAAGAATACGACTAACTACAACTATTTCTATTTAACACTTGTTTACTAGTTTCAAAACTCTTAATGCTATAAAACTTACAATTTAAAAATTATTATTTAAACTCACGGGAAGTAACAAACACTAAGCATCGACAAATAAAATATTAACTAATATTTTATGATATTTTGTCCTTTTAAATTTTCCCTTACAGAAATGGTTGGTTTTCAATAGCGAACTATTAATAACATTCAACACTCGACTACCAAAATATATACCGATCAAATAAACACTTTATTAATATTTTAAAGAAGAAAGAAAATCCCTTAGGTGCCAGCTAATTACATTAGAATTAGTATGTCCATCTAATCAGCATAATCCGGTGCCTGAAACGTCTGCTAGCTCAGTCATTTCCAATCACCCACTAACAAATGAAGAAAAGGTATCTTAAACGCCGCTTGTTCTAAACTGCTACTATTTCCTAAAAATAAATTAATTTCCCCCGAACCATTCTAAATAATACTTCGCTCCTTTAAAACTAATAATAACATTATATTGAATGCTAAACATTTATAGATTTAACTTGGTGAATCTTTTCTAAAATACTATTATTAATGATTGGATTTTTTTTCCTCCTACTCTTATTAAGAAAATAAATATTTATACTTACCCACACTTATCAGAAATAAACATAAATATTTTTAAGAAAAAAATAATTTAAATGTTTTACTTTATTTTAAAATAAATGAATCGTTTTATCTTATAATGAGACACCCACACTTCTTTTTTTTAAAGATTAAAATAAGCATTTTAATATATTACTTTAATATTTAAAACAGCATTACGCTGTTGCACATGCACTTTGAAGATTTTAACTATAAATGAATGAATACTAATACTCAACCACATGATAAAGTCTTTGGAAAAGATAGAATGGCCATCTATCTTTTCGAACCCAAACGCTTTTGTATGGGCGAATTTTAAGTGTTTGAAAGTGAAAGTGTGAATATATTAAATAATCACTTTAAATTACTATTACATGCTTGAAGAAAGATGCTAATGAAATTTACTAGAATTTACGATACGTCATTCTTCTTATTTGATATTAAATGTATGTAAATAAATCATTTTTATATAGCGCGATGTTTGTAAACTGTAATATTTAAAACAGCATTACGCTGTTGCACATGCGCTTTGAAGATTTTAACTATAAATGAATGAATACTAACACTCAACCACATGATAAAGTCTTTGGAAAAGATAGAATGGCCATCTATCTTTTCGAACCCAAACGCTTTTGTATGGGCGAATCTTAAGTATCGTATATTCTAGTAAATTTCATTAGCATCTTTCATTCAAGCATGTAATAGTAATTTAAAGTGATTATTTAATATATTCACACTTTCACTTTCAAACACTTAAGATTTGCCCATACAAAAGCGTTTGGGTTTGAAAAGATAGATGGCCATTCTATCTTTTCCAAAGACTTTATCATGTGGTTGAGTGTTAGTATTCATTCATTTATAGTTAAAATCTTCAAAGCGCATGTGCAACAGCGTAATGCTGTTTGAAATATTACAGTTTACAAACATCGCGCTATATAAAAATGATTTATTTAAATACATTACTTTAGTAAATAAATTATACATGTTACATCATATTTTATTAATTGCGATTGCACTTTATGCAAAAAAGTGAAGCTTGTCTAAATCTTACAAAGTTATATGGCTTAGCGCTTTCGGAGACCTTGAGTCTCCATAATCATAGCCTACTTTTAACTGAAGTTTAGTTGTGGTTTATGTAAAAAATTTTATGCAAATTTTATAATGACCATTTTCTGGAGATTGTAAAGCACGATTCTTTCTGGTTTATTGCATAATTATCATTTGCAATAAAATATGCCTCTTTGATTTTTCGTTTTACATCATTGCGTTCAGTGCACAGTGCCCTTACTATAGTGGGTTCAAACATATGGTCATGGTCATTATAAAATTTGCATAAAAATTTTACATAAACCACAACTATACTTCAGTTAAAAGTAGGCTATGATTATGGAGACTCAAGGTCTCCGAAAGCGCTAAGCCATATAACTTTGTAAGATTTAGACAAGCTTCACTTTTTTGCATAAAGCGCAATCTCAATTAATTACTAATTAAAGGTGAAGTAAAAACTATTATTTTATATCATATTTTATTATTATTATTTTTAAGCTTAAAAATTAAAAATCAAATCACACATACGTGCATGCAAAAAATATTATTTCATAGAAGCTGCTTTTACTTATTTTATTATTTCAAATATTATCTTTTGAAGTTTAAAGTTTATTCTTTTTTTAAAGTTTAATTCAAAAGTTCAAAGTTTTTTTAATAAAGTCTATCTTTATTTTTAAAGGAAATCGGAAATGTTTAGATATCAAAGTCAAATAATTACCTAGGTTTTATATACGACACAGACAGTATAATTGAATTATCTCTGAACTCATTGACGTCTGGTAAAATTCTTTCGTAGATCCTGTGTCCTAATACTTCCATGGCTGGTTTGGTGTTCACCACACTCTGCTGTCTGTTTAGTCTATTTCAACATGATTACTTTCTGAACTAATCGCAGATCTTATATGTGTAGAGAGCGGCTTTCGGTCAACTGCAAATACGTTGGTTTTTTAACAATGCATCATTTTTGGAAATATTACTTCAAAAATATTTTATTAAAATGAGAAAGTCCAAACCAAGAATGAACAAAATTGAGCTATTTATTCTTTTTTAAACAATGGAAAACTTTATTTTTAGCAGCAGCGTTCGTCTTGTGAAATAAAATCAGCTTCTAGCATCTACTTTTTATTAAAAATTGCATACACACACATATATTTATTTATTTTATTATAAGATAAAACGAAATCTCTTTATTATTTTATTAAAAATTCATTTAAAGAATATTAAATCATTTATTTATTACAATATTTTTTCTTTTTTTAAACAAAAAAAAATCTTTTATTTTAAACAGCTTGTTATTTTAAACAACTTATTATTTAAACAGCGTTTACAGTTTATTTTATTCAATACAAAAATCCCCCCCCCTACTCTTTAGTTTTTACATTTTATTCTCTTAATATTAAATTTTTATATTTTTAAAACATGGGACTCATACAATTACTTTAATATCAATGTACTTTGGTACATTATCTCCATCCCTTCTCTGAAACTAAAATATCATTCTGAGCATTTTAGTTTTCTCAGAATTTAAACTTATAAACAATCTAATTTTATTTACTTCACATTTGTTTAACTGTATGCGTGTATTCTTATTTATTTACTATAACCCTCATCCCATTATAAATTTATTTATTTATTCATTTTTTTTTTTAGTAATTGTAAAGATCGAGCATTGAACATTCCTTTTTTCTCCGACCCTTGAGCAATTTCAATTGCATTATTTCCATATACTTTTATGATCTTATAAGGCCCATCATATATTGGCTGAAATTTTTTATATATTCCTTTCTCCAGATGACTTACTGAATTCACCCTTACCATAACATCATCTCCCAGCCTAAACACATATCTAACCTTCCCTTGTCTCTTTTGCCTTATACTACCCATCTTTCTAAGCCTATAGCTTGCCTTAACAACATTTTTTTCCTGTCAATATACTGCACTTTAACCGGTAAAATAGTTTTGAATGGATATGGAATATTCTTTCCTTGATGAAGTCTAATGGGCTCGAATCCTATCGATTCATTCTTTGACCAATTTACCATGTCAGCTATTCTCGTTGCCTCCTTCACCCATCCACGATGATTATTCTGTAAATACACATGAAATAAATGTCCCAGTTTTCTCATTACTCATTTGCACAGGTTGGACTGTGGATTACGAATTGAAGTGAGTATATGTCTTATCTTATGATGCTCTGTCCATCTTTTCCATTCATCAGACATAAAAGGTGTTCCGTGATCCAACATTATTTGTCTTGGGTTCCCACATCTCGAAAATGTTGATGTTCAAGGACCCTTATAGTCTGTTTAGCATCAGCCTGCACCACCAGATAAATAGCCACAAACTTAGAAAAACATCATAAGTCACAACCAGATATTTCTTTCAATTAAATTGAGGTAATGGTCCATAAAAATCTATTGCTAATAAACTATTCGGCTGATATGCGTATATCGGTCTCAAAGGTCCTGTATTTGACATATTAGGAGGTTTGGTTTTTGCACACACTATACACCCCTCAATGACGTTTAAGACACTCCTATACATACTCGGCTAATAAAACCAATTATTTATCCATCCTTCAATTTTACTTGCCCCATAATGTCCATACTTTTCATGTATGTACTTAATCATCTGTTTCCGCATAACTATTGGCAAAACAATTTGTGTATCTTTACTATCTTTTACTTTATGCTGCAAAAACCCATCTTTTAAACAATATTGTTTCCTATCTTTCCATAGAATATTGTTTATAGGTCTACTCACAGATTGATGATGCAAATAGTATATTACTTGTTTACATTCTGCATCTTTTTTTTGTAACTCTCTTAAGCTTTTCAAACCACATTCCATCTCTTCATCTTGACGTATTTCTGCTGTTGCTATATACGCATTATTACAATTTAAATGTCATGTCTGGTGTTCTATCGGGTATCAACTTAAAGCATCTGCCGCCATATTGTCTTTGCCTGGACAATACTGTATCCTATAATCGAACTCTTGCAAAAACAGACTCCATCGAATCAATCTACTATTTGTAAGAAAACTGATTGAGAAACTCAAGGCTCCTGTGATCAGTGATCACTACCACCTGTGATCCTATCAAATATTGCCTAAATTTTTTAAAATCCCACACAATCGCTAAAGCCTCTCTCTCAGTTATGGTATAATTTTTCTCTGGTCCATTTAATAAACGACTTACAAAGAAAAGCACTCCATACTTCCCATCGTCTTGCATCTGAGATAACGTAGCCCCCAGTCCGATTCCACTACTATCCGTTTGTACTACAAATGGTTTATCAAAGTCTGGATATGTCAACATAACTTCTCTTAAAAACCTTTTTTTGCATTTTCAAAACTGCACTCTTGTTGCTCTTCCCACGCCCATTTTTTATCTTTCCTTAATAACTGCAACAAAAACTCCATATCTAAGGAAATTTTTTTATAAAACCGATTGAAAAAATTACACAACCCAAGAAAAGACTTGATGTCTTTCTTCTTCGTTGGCCTGGGAAAGTTTTGGATAGCTTGAATTTTCTCTGGATTTGGAGATATTCCTTGTTCACTAATTATGTGTCCCAAGAATTTAACTTATGTAGTCATTAAATGGCTTTTACCTAAATTTAACTTAATTCCTTTATTTTTACATTCATCAAATAACAATTTCAAATGTTGGAAATGTTCTTCCACACTTTTTGATGCTAAAATGATATCATCCACGTATATCGTAATCAAGCTTTTAATTTTATCAGATAATATTTGATCAATGCATTGCATCAATCCTGCTCCACTATTTTTCAAACCGAAAGGAATTTGATTAAAATTATATGCTTGTCCATTATACCAGAAAGCAGTGTATTTCCGGTCCTCAGGATGGAGCTTGATCTGCTAATAACTGGCCATTAAATCAAAAGTTGAAAATATTTTTTTTATGAAACTTCATTAATAATTCACTTATAGGTGGCAATGCATTAGTATCTAACACTGTGATTTTATTTAATTGCCTTGCATCTAAGCACAAACGAATAGACACATTTTTTTACTGTCACTAGCAGGTTATTATATGGAGACGAGCATTTAGAAATAATTCTCCATTTTAACATATTCTCTAGTTGTTCCTCCACTGCACTTCTATATTGATATGGTATAGGATATGTTCGAGCTTGATATGATTGATTCTCCATAAGTTTTATTCGATACTCATATCCCTCTATTACTCCAGGTACTTCTGAAAATACACTTCCATATGTAACCAACAATTCTTTCAACTGTTTTCCACCCTCATTTCCTAGTTCATCTTCCAACACCTTTTTCTCTATTTCTATTCCTGCACTTTCTACATCATACTCTGCCTTAACATTTTTTATCACACACACATTAAATGGAATTTCCATCTTGTTAATTTTTACTTGTCATTTTTCATAATCTAACATGCACCCAACTTCACACATAAAATCTGACCCCAAAATAGTATCATGTATCAATCCCTCTAAAACCAACATAACGTGATTATATATCTTCCCAGCTATACTCATACTACTAGTTTGGCTCTTTTCCCATTTGCCAACATTATGTATACATTCTTTAATGGCAAGGTTTTTAGTTTCAAATTATTCAGATTTATTTCATCGAAAAAATTTTGTGAAATCACTGATACCTGACTCCCTGAATCAAACAACACGTCTACAATTCTTGCTTCTATTTTTACTTTAATTTTTGGGCACGAATAAGATGCCACCCTCAACTCTTCCTTCTCTTCATTCTGTGTCAAGTTTGCTACTTGCCCATACATATTCTTGGCCTTCCTTTCTTTATTCTGATTTTCTACACATGTCCTAATATTATCCATTGTCATAAGTATCTCTGCAGTCTGTTCTATAGTGTCCTTTACCATTATTATTTGTTGAATATCCTCTGGAAAACCTCACCTCACTATTCTTAAAATTTGCTGCTCAGACAAATTATATGCTGTTACTATTCTCAGTTTCGCTACTTGTCTGCGGAAAAATGTGCACAATGTCTCCCCTATCTGCCATTTATCTTGTTCTACCTGTCGTTTAACCACCTCCTGACCCCCCCCAATAACTGGGCAGCAATGCTCTTTTGTACTCCTCAAAACTCGTTGGTTTTACTCCCATTGACTCCCACCAAATTTCAGCCTCATCCTATATATAACTAATAGCTATATTAACTTTAACTGTTTCATTAAATTCACTACAGGAAAAAAACCACTCCAAACTCTCTAAATGTCTATTCAGCATTTTCCCTCTTTTCCCTGAAAAAGTTCTTATCTTTATAACTCAGCTTACTGTTTCCATTTCACCAACAATTTATTTAACTTCATCCAATGTAAAAAAAATTTTTTCTCAAAACATAGGTGCAATCAACTCCCACTCTCTATGTTCTAATTTTATGCCTCATATCCATCTATCTTCCTCATTTGGAGTGTTTTGTTTTTTTTTATCTTAAGAAACGTCCACAAAAATCACCTTTAATCATACACCAAAATTACAACTTCCG
>JAQFVV010013060.1:0-142118 GCA_028023455.1 Epiperipatus broadwayi | reverse complement strand
CCCAGTTCTCTCATTACTCGTTTGCATGGGTTGGACTGCGGATTATGAATTGAAGTGAGTATCACAAAAATCACCTTTAATCATACACCAAAATTACAACTTCCATCGGTTCTTCCACTTGAAACATCTAGTTTCATGCCACGTTGACATGCCAAATAAACCCACCCGCTAATTTTGCAATCACCTGCTAATTTGAAATCATCCTAATTATGAAAACAACCTACTTCGAACAACAACTAAAGAATATGACTAACTACAATTACTTCTATTTAACACTTCTTTACTATTTTCAAAACTCTTAATGCTATAAAACTTACAATTTAAAAATTATTATTTAAACTCATGGGAAATAACAAACACTAAGCATTGACAAATAAAATATTAACTAATATTTTATGATATTTTGTCCTCCTAAATTTTCTCTTACAGAAATGGTTGGTTTTCAGGCAAAGTGTCAACTATTATCATTAGCAAACTATTAATAACATTCAACACTCGACTACCAAAATATATACCGATCAAATAAACACTTTATTATTATTTTTTAAAGAAGAAAGAAAATCCCTTAGGCACCAGCTAATTACATTAGAATTAGCATGTCCATCTGATCAGCATAATCCGGTGCCTGAAATGTCCGCTAGCTCAGTCATTTCCAACCACCCGCTAACAAACAAACAAAAGGTATCTTAAACGCCGCCTGTTCTAAACTCCTACTATTTCCTAAAACTAAAAGAATTTTCCCCGAACCATTCTAAATAATATTTTGCTCCTTTAAAACTAATAATAACAACATTATACTGAATGCTAAACATTTATAGATTTAAGTTGGTGAATCTTTTCTAAAATACTATTATTAATGATTGGATTTTTTTTCCTCCTATTCTTATTAAGAAAATAAACATTTATACTTACTCGCATGTATCAGAAATAAACATAAATATTTTTAAGAAAAAAATAATTTAAATGTATTACTTTATTTTAAAATAAATGAATCATTTTATCTTATAATGAGACACACACACTTCTTTTTTTAAAGATTAAAATAAGCATTTTAATATATTACTTTAGTAAATAAATTATACATGTTACATCATATTTTATTATAATTATTTTTTAAGTTTAAAAATTAAAAATCAAATCACACATACGTGCATGCAAAAAATATTATT
This sequence comes from Epiperipatus broadwayi, assembly GCA_028023455.1. Classification (NCBI taxonomy): domain Eukaryota; kingdom Metazoa; phylum Onychophora; class Udeonychophora; order Euonychophora; family Peripatidae; genus Epiperipatus; species Epiperipatus broadwayi. Next base: position 140,949 of record JAQFVV010013060.1, on the reverse strand, counting down.
TCATAGAAGCTGCTTTTACTTATTTTATTATTTCAAATATTATCTTTTGAAGTCTAAAGTTTTTTTTTTTTTAAAGTTTAATTCAAAAGTTCAACATTTTTTTAATAAAGTCTATCTTTATTTTTAAAGGAAATCGGAAATGTTTAGAAATCAAAGGCAAATAATTACCTAGGTTTTATATATGACAGAAACAGTATAATGGAAATATCTCTGAACTCATCGACGGCTGGTAAAATTCTTTCATAGATCCTGTGTCCTAATATTTCTGTGGCTGGTTTGGCATTCCCCACACTCCGCTGTCCATTTAGTCTTATTTCAATATGATTACTTTCTGAACTAATCGCAGATCTTATATGCATAGAGAGCGGCTTTCGGTCAACTGCAAATACATTGGTTTTTTAACAATGCATCATTTTTGGAAATATTACTTCAAAAATATTTTATTAAAATGAGAAAGTCCGAACCAAGAATGAACAAAATTGAGCTATTTATACTTTTTTAAGCAATGGAAAACTTTATTTTTAGCAGCAGTGTTCTTTGTCTAGTGAAATAAAATCAGCTTCTAGCGTTTACTTTTTATTAAAAATTGCATACACACATGCACATATATTTATTTATTTTATTATAAGGTAAAATGAAATCTCTTTATTATTTTATTAAAAATTCATTTAAAGAATATTAAATCATTTATTTATTACAAGATTTTTTTCTTCTTTTAAACAAAAAAAAATCTTTTATTTTAAACAGCTTGTTATTTTAAACAACTTGTTATTTTAAACAGCATTTACAGTTTATTTTATTCAATACAAAAATTTCTTCTCCCCTCCTACTCTTTAGCTTTTACATTTTATTCTCTTAATATTAAATTTTTATATTTTTAAAACATGGGACTCATACAATTACTTTAATATCAATGTACTTTGGTACAATATATATATATATAACCAGTAAAATGATTATGTAGTGATAAAACTTCAGTAATTCAGATGTGAATCCAAACGAATGATTTATACAATAAATATAAGACATTTCCTATTCAATAAACATGTATCTCTAATGATAAATGTAGAAATATTCCTCTACATATATTGGTAAATCTTATCAATCCTGGTTTAAATCAGCATATCTAAATTAAACAACAAGGATCATGATACAATCACTCTAAAGTATTTTATTTGTTTTAGGTTTTTATTTGAAGAAACTCCAGACACCAAAATTCCTCAAAAAGTGAATGTTTATTTGGAATTACCATATTGTCATACCTTTTCTGAATTTATGAATTAATTCATTAAATAATTGTTTAAAAAATATTTAGACTTTATTCCTCCAGCTATCTGTTCTGTGAATTTGAAGTATGAGTGGCTTGAATTCATTATAGCATTTAAAGTAGGCTTATATATTTTACTTCTTGATCACAGTCATAATTTTTAGAGCTTTTGTGATTTAGCTAACTCAGAACAAAATGGTTAATTTATTTGTATTTGGGTTATGTTTGTGTTTGGGCATCCAGATTGTTTTCTTGATGCAACAGAAATCAAAATCACATTTAAAGACCATTCACTGCACTTTATTTAAAAATTAGAAGTTAGTTTATAATTGGCCTGTACCCTTGTAGTTCTATATGTCCAGAGTATTGGTGATGATCAGCTTGTATCAGGATTCTGACATTATTTTTTATGATAAATATTTTAGCACTTAACTATGTGCATGAAGATAGTGTTTTATATTATGCCCTAGTTTGATATTGGTTAGATAAGTAGTACATTTTGATATTGAATCTCTTTTAGATTTCCATAAGGGATGACTGTTGAATATTCTTGTTTTATGATGATAATCTAATTTGTTATTATTATTATAATTGTTATAATGATTAATTTTCTTCTATTCTTATGTTTGCATGCTCATGCTTTTTGGTGATTTGTCACTGCTAATTAATTTTACTTTTATATTTGTTCATTGATTATTTGTTGACAATGTTAATTAAAGTAATTGTTATATTCAGTGGAGATATTCATTGGGGATGATGATGATAATATTATTTCATCTTACCATCTTAACCTTTTCCATATCATTACAATATATACATAGTGGCTATACCATTTAAAACAGTATTTGTAATAAATAATATTTGTAGTGTAATTTTCATTATACCACTCTTGTGCAAGGTGGAACTGGTTTCTATTCACTTTTAGCACTTTGTGAAAGAATGTAATCATAAACATATCATGTGAAAAATATCTATGATCTCCATGATGCACATTTCATGGTGAATGAGCATTCATCAGTTGGCCAAGACCACAATCTCTTACTCATATCTTTATCATTGTTCAATATATATATATATATAATAAATAAAGTTTGATATCTGTATTCGTTTCACAATATATGTAATATACAAATCAATATATATATCAAAATACAGTACAATTTATATAAATTATATTCTTTTAGAAGTACTTTCGACTATACACTTTGTAGTCTTTATCAACTATATAACGTTGAATAATCAAAACGAGACAACCCTTAACAGTACCCATAGTTCAATTCAGATTTCCCACAATTCTGTTATCTTAACATTTGATGACTGGCGATTCATTAACATTTGACGATTTCTTGAAATCAACATAGCCTCTTTTATTTTACGTTTATTATGACAACGTTCAATTTGAATAATTTTCATATTTTTATAATCAAATTTAAATCCATATTGACAAGATTTATTATGATCAAATATAACAGATGATGAAGGTTTATTTACATCTGTTCCATATTGATTCTCTTTTTGAATTCTATTATATAAAAGCATATGTTCTTTTATTCTCTTCTCAAATGTACACTTAGATTCACCAATGTATTGTACGCCGCATCCACATATCAATCTATATATAATAGAATTTTGATTAAACTTTGAATTTTGAATTTTAGAATTATTAAGCAATCTATTTATGTTATTTGTAGAGAAAAAAGCAATATGACACAAACCATTATAAATTTTCCTAATAAATTTGACTTGCTCATCTGATATAAATGGCATTGAAATCCATTTCATTTTGATATTTTTATTTTTAATTTTGTTATAGTGTTGATTTCTTTTAAATCCTTTAATAATATTAGCAATAGCATTTTTATAATAGCCAATTTTTAATTTATTTATTTATTTATTTGTTAATGACTTGTTAAAAATTGGCTATTATAAAAATGCTATTGCTAATATTATTAAAGGATTTAAAAGAAATCAACACTATAATAAAATTAAAAATAAAAATATCAAAATGAAATGGATTTCAATGCCATTTATATCAGATGAGCAGGTCAAGTTTATTAGGAAAATTTATAATGGTTTGTGTCATATTGCTTTTTTCTCTACAAATAACATAAATAGATTGCTTAATAATTCTAAAATTCAAAGTTTAATCAAAATTCTATTATATATAGATTGATATGTGGATGTGGCGTACAATACATTGGTGAATCTAAGTGTACATTTGAGAAGAGAATAAAAGAACATATGCTTTTATATAATAGAATTCAAAAAGAGAATCAATATGGAACAGATGTAAATAAACCTTCATCATCTGTTATATTTGATCATAATAAATCTTGTCAATATGGATTTAAATTTGATTATAAAAATATGAAAATTATTCAAATTGAACGTTGTCATAATAAACGTAAAATAAAAGAGGCTATGTTGATTTCAAGAAATCGTCAAATGTTAATGAATCGCCAGTCATCAAATGTTAAGATAACAGAATTGTGGGAAATCTGAATTGAACTATGGGTATTGTTAAGGGTTGTCTCGTTTTGATTATTCAACGTTATATAGTTGATAAAGACTACAAAGTGTATAGTCGAAAGTACTTCTAAAAGAATATAATTTATATAAATTGTACTGTATTTTGATATATATATTGATTTGTATATTATATATATATATATATATATATATATATATATATTAAATTACTATACTTTATTTGTTAAGTGTCAAATGTATAGCCCTCACAAGTTTGACCAAATCACTTAATGAAAGTATATTAATATAAAGATATGTGTAAGAGATTGTGGTCTTGGCCAACTAATGAGTACTGATTCAGCAAGAAATACACATCTTGGGGATTGTAGATCTTTTTCCCATGATTTTGGCTATATGCTTATGATTACATCTTTCTACAAGGTGTTAAAAGCAGATTGAAACCAGTCCTTATCATGTGTGAGAGTGGTATAATGAAAATTATACTACAGACATATTATTCATTATTAGATAATCTCTAGTCTAATGAATGAATAAACAAAAAGATTAGAATGCTACCTAAAATGCTACCATCTATTCATTACCTCTGATAGTACTTAAACATTCATTTATTAGTGTGTTATAAATTTATTTAAATGCACATTGATTACATAAGTAATATTTACTAAGGCTATTATAAACCTCAAGAGTGTGTGTGTGAAATTGCGAAGTACGACCTGTAGAGATGGAGAAATAGTATGGAGAGTAAAAAGAGTTTAAATATATATAGAAATAAACAGAAAATTAGGTGTGAGTTAATATATGATAATAGTAAGGAAAGTAGTTTATATTGTTTAAGGCTTGAACGGGATCTTTAGCTACAAAAGAATATACATGTAAATGGAAAAATATGGGTGATTTATTTTGTAAATTATGTAAGGAAGGAATAGAAAATATTAGGCATTTGTTAATTGAATGTAAATGTTTGAAAACAGAAAGGGTACATATAATGAAGTTGTGGAAAAATAAATATGAAAAGAGTGATTATACAGAAAGTGAATTATTGTTTTTTATGCTGGTTTGGGAAAAGAGAAGGGGGATTTAGATATAAAGGTTATAGAGTTGACAAAGATTATGTTGTGGAAATGGGATAGAGCAGATTATGGGTAAATTTAGAGTGGGGAATGTAAAATAAAGTGGCTAACAGGTTTATCTAGGCATAATTGCTGAGATATTCTTGACTTCGTTTAAGGAGAAGCCATAATACATCACATCATATACCCTTGAAGTTTATAGTCTTATTGTTGTAATAGTCAGAAAACATGTGACTCGTAAACATAGTGCAGAATTCGACCACCACACAGAACAGCAGCACCATCGAGGTAGCGAAGCCACCCGTGTTACTGAGTTCGAACATAGTTTATCGGTTCCACAATACAATCCATGAAACAATGCATCTGATGCGACATTAGTAAATATTTCCTTAGGCACGGTGGTCAGGGATATGCAAGAGATTCATGATTTTATTTTCAAGTTAGCCAATAATCAAACTAATATTAATTAAACATTCATATTTACATAATCGAGGAAATATTATATAGAATGGGTATTGAATAAATGAAATGTAACTGCAGACGTATAGTTTAAAATTATTTATTCACACATTTTAATAAGAAAATCATTTACTAATAATATTTTATGGATTCAAAGCTTCATTAGCGGGACTTGCAATACTATTATATTTTAAAGAATACATTTATTTATTTAGACATTACTTTATATTGAAGACTTCAGTAGCAGTATTTCCAATACTGTAATGTTTACAAAAGGAATGCATTTATTTGTTTTGACCTTATTTTATCTTGAGGACCTCAGTAACGGTATTTCCGATACTGTAATGTTTACAAAAGGAATTCATTTATTTGAAGGCATAATCTAGCTACCTAAAATTCTCGAGTAAGTATTTCTAATGCATGCCTTGGGGAATTTATACCTTTGCAATGCAAGAGTCTAAAGTAAGATTTAAGAGTAGCGGCGAACATATATTTATTTAATTAAAATATTTATTTTATGACTAAGGGCAAACATTTATTTGAGAGTGAATTATGAAGATAATGCAGAGGCAGAGTGATATATAGAATAATAAAATTAAGTAAAGGAACACGTGGTATGCTTTAGAAAGGCGATATGGAATGGCAGTATATTGAAACTGCAATGCCGCGAATGAGTTTATAAGACTTTCGGGCTGGTCTCTGCCTCAGCCCAATGAAGTAAGGTGTCACATAAGCATATCCAGGGACAAGCGGTCCATGTCGCAATTTGCTGGCTGGCTGCATGACGTTGTCAAGTCCTACGGGAGCACCCATTATGCACGCTTGTGTAGGATGATTGGGGTTAATTTCAACCCTGAAGAATCCGGAAATTTCATGGCAGAATGGGTCATCGCATCTCTAAAATGTAACACATGTATAATGTATAAACGATTATGATGAGATTTAAATAGATTTCTAACTCGGCCCTACATTATCAACATTTACTAAAGAACGTCGGCGACTCTCAAAGAAATGTAATTTTCTAGAATTATTCATTAAGATTTAATAAATACAAAATCTATATAAACTGGGAGTTATTACAACTAATATGCCAGCCATTTGCGAAGTAGTAGACCCTGCATTACAATAAATGATGCACTGAATGCGTGTCGATTTATATGAAAGTTGAGTTATTTATGAAAGTAAATATTAATGAAAATGTGACACGCATTCACTGTTTCAAACAATCATAGATTTAAACTTTGAAAATAGAGACAATTGTGAGCATGCAATAATTAAATAATAACTATAGATAAAAATGTAGATTATAGAAATACGCAACCAAGAAAGATAGAGTGAGGTAAGCTAGATTATTAGAGACATTTACACATTACATTAATTATTCAATTTTAGTTATACAAATGATAGTTTTTACATTTTATAATTTAGATAAGTAATATGAAGAAGAGCTATAGCATGTTATTAGAGTACTCTAGAGTTTGAACACAGACAGGTACCTGTTTTATAAGAAGTTTTCTGATTCCATTAGTTTAGCAGCAAAAAGTTCATGAGTGGCAATTCTTTCTTGTATTTAGATATTTCATTTACTTTCACAGCCGCAGCAGCTTTCTCATTTATTTCAGGCAGCAGATCTTCATGGTGAATTTATGACGGGCAATGGAGAGTTCGGCATCCGATAGGCCATCTCCCGATGGAGAATAATCTAGGTGCTTTTACTCGGTCATACCTTGGCAGGAACAATTTCTTTTTATATTTTGGAGATTCTCAGTGATCTAGAGCAAAGCTAAAGTTGAAGTGAATGTCTCCAGCAAGTCTAAGATGGCCTCTTTTTTTTTATCTTGATCTTTCACATTTTTGTTAAGATATTTTAGGTTCTACTTAATCTGCCCTGAGGATAATCAATGCATTTTGTTGGTTTTAATTAAAGAAAGCTGCCATTCTATTGTTTACATTTTACATTTACTAATTACATTTTGGGAAATTTTTCTTTAATTAATCTATTATCTATCACTGACCGATGCTTTTAAATTTCAAAGACAAAAAGGAAACATAAGATTATTTTAACTTTTAATTAAATATTACATCAGATTTTTTTAGAATTATTATTAAATGAAATTTAAACAAAGCAATAAATACGAACTTTATAATCCAAAATAAATGATTAAAATTATACAAAATTATATAACTAAAAGAAATCTAAATTATATTATTTTATCCCTATTTATTGCCTTTAATTTGAGATCGAAATGTGTGCGTGTTTATGCTGAATTCTACATATATTTATACATTTTTAATATTGCTACACACACAATTCGATACCAAAAACGTTTAAATTTGGGCGGGATAGACCGGTCAGTGAGAGACGACAGAAAAAGGTGAAACTTAAGATTCGAATACGAATCTTACTGTTTCAGTGTGTTATAATAAAAAGAATAAAATTTGTATATTAGTCTGAATTAAGTATGGCACAAATTATTCTGAAATCACATTAATTATCCTTATCTCTTGAGTATTATAGTGATTTCCATTTCAATTTCATATACCTTATCCTATGACTATCATTTACATAAATAAATATGAATGGAAATAAACTTTTCCACATTTTAATGTGAAGCTGTCTTCCAAGATGAATTTGTGGATGATATATATAACTACATCGTGAAAACTAATATAATATGTATCAATAAAATAATACCACTGCTTCATTCTGTAAATATGCTTTTAATATTTAACAAACTCTTTTTAATATAAGTTTCAATAATATGTGAATGCATATAATTAAATGTGTGTGTGTGTTTTTTAATAAAAACCTTATTTCTGTTAATGATTTATAAGCATTTTATTAATTTATTATAGTGCATACAGCTAGGAAATTTTTTGGATTCAGTTAAGTTGCTCTTTAATTTCATTAAGCATAACTGTTTACAACCTTTGCACTGGTTTGTATCTTCTTAAGACTTTACATTTCTCATATTATTTGATACTTTTATTTTAAAGTGATTAATTCACAACAAAGTAGTTTTTATAATATTTTTTATAGGTTTACTTTTATAAACACCTCTATTGATATACCCATTTTTATATATTCAAATTAATTTGCCCTTATATATTTGCCTTCTTATTATTCGTATTTTATTGACATATTCATTTTCATCAGTACATATTCTTGTACACATTCTTATTAGACCAATTATAGCTTATTTCTAAAAGAATCACTTTCTTCATAGCCAGAACTTCTTCAGTAGTTTTAGGTGTTTTTTTTTTTAATATTTCTAAAAGTATTTACATTACTAGAATAATTTTTATAGCTTTTCAAAGTGATTCTAATTTTTGTTTGCAATAATAATATCTACCTTTTATTTTTTTATTTTTTCTGTGTTAAAGCATTGGCCGGGAAGTGAACCCGGGACAACTGTTTGTAAGGCAGCTGTGCTGACCACTCGGCCGCCAACGCTTGACATCTATCTTCTATTTTACAAAATAATGTATGTGCTTATTTATGTAACATGTACAAACTTTAATGAGAAGTAATAAAAATATATTATGATAGTTCTCTGATATATGTATACATATTGAGTTAGTATATTAAGAATTAAAAATATTTTTAAAATTTAACATTTTTTTAAAAGGTGAAATGGATTTTGATATCAGAAAGGTAGCAGAACTCTTGACGCCAAAATCAGAAGAAAGTGATGAAGATGATGTAGTAGATAAGTCGGTATAATATTTTCTAATTATATTCTAAAGTATATGTATTAAATAATAAAACATCAAACGTCACATGATCACCATTCTTTATGCTTACACAAGCTCTTTGCACAAAGGTAAAACTTTCCATATCGTAGTGCCACACAGTGCAAGCCAGAATAATCAATGGATGCTCAATAGGATATGGTAACTGTGGTTATTAAATAGCACAAGACACCAAAAAGTATGGATGCTGAACTGAGTTCAGATCTATATGCCTATACAAGCTAATGTGCTTAGCTTGAAAATATTATTGTGTTTTTATTTTGGATTCAAAGCTTTATAATTAGCTAAAACATAAAAAATGGCTGCTGGAGGGTTACATAAGATCCTAAGATTTAGGTGCAGTGTTCTCAGATCCAACACACTTTGTTGACGAAAGTCACAAGCTAAAAACTAGTCTGGGGATATTGGATGAGTAGGCAACTCATAATGATTTTATGAAAAAACTTTCCTTTTTTTCCCACTAATTATTCTGTTTTGCACTGAGTGGCACTAATATATGAAGAGTTTTGCCTGTGTGTATTAAAAAATAGTTTAAACTCCTCATTTGTCTATTGTTACTCAATTATTGTGAGATTTTTTCATTCACCTTAGCCCACTTGTTCAGTTTTTCTTAATGGAAAATCCCCGAGTTATAACAAAACAAGCATCAATAATGGTACAGTAAATTAATAATAGAAATATCATATATAAAAGTTTATTACTTTAAAAAAATTGTTATTAATATTTTGTATTCAATGACTTTCTGTAATATATGTACATTGTTAATAATTGATTAATTCATATAATGCTTACCATTATCAATCTATTGAAGAATGAAAGTCTGTATAAGTTCAGTCCATCTTCTCCAATCTTTAGCCTCTCTTCTCCACATCATCCTGCACCCTTTCTTATTTCATCCATCCATCTCATATGTGATCTCTTTCTGGGTCTTTTAAAATCTATTAGCAAAAAAATTCATTCACACACACACATTCATTCTGCCTTATCAGACAACTGAGAAGAAATACCACGGTATTTCTTAATCTTAAACTCAGAGGTAAAGAGCCAATAAACTCACCACACCGGCTAATGCTTGTTGGTGAGCAGCTCATCCATGTTCATATACTATATAAATAATCCCATAGTAATAACAGCTGCAACAACAAGAACTATGGGGTGGACATTAGGAATTCACCCTGCTTGGTTCCTTTAAGACCTCCAAGAGGGATCAAAGGGTCTCCTTTCAGTTAACAGCAAGCTCTTTTCTGCAGCCAATTATTATATATATAAATTTGTGTGATAGCAGGGGGGGGGGAGAGATTTTATAAATATGAAATATAATTTATTAATAAATAATATAACTGTACAAATATACATAATATATGAAAGATTGACATTCACATGGCAACATTAATGTTATGTAACTTTGATGATACTGACTGCTTAGGATGCAGTCAGGCCATAAACTAGATAAAGTTTTTGTTAATTTATTTATTGATTGATATTTTGAAAATGGTAGAATTAATTCCAGTATTTTGTTTTATATTTTATTTTGTCTGAAATTATATATATATGCATGTGTATATGTAATAATGATAACCTTGGCACAGTCAGACTGGCGGATATAACATTGGTGCAGTCGCATTTGGAACCTGTGAGTAGCGAATAAATTTTGAACAACAAGTTTAGCTATAAACGGGGAAACCTGGTGAAAATGGAAATCCCAATTAGTATAACGTTAACAACGGAAGTGAAAGTTTGGAAATAAAATGCTTGCGCAGTTAACATCAGAAGCTGAGGCCCACCACGCTTGCACAGTCACCATTGAATGTAACTGGTGAAGAAGTTCTGCAGCAAATTTGAATCGAATATTTCTGAGTGAAATAACAGGAAAGTAGGAATAGAAAAACAACAAAACACCAAGGAATCACAACAAGGGTTTTTCTGGAGTGGGGGGAGGTGTAGTATTTTGTAAAAATGGCAGACATGTTTGTGCACTCCAGAAAAACTAGAATGTATTCGAGAGGTTGTTTTTAGATTGCGCGCTGATAACTGTGGAATTTAATTAAGGCATTGACGTAATGGCGATTGATAATTCCAAGAGATATTTGCTGATTGCAAATATTTCTAGATAAGAGACGATACCTTATTGGACAGTGTATTAATTGTTGCAGTTATCAGAAAGCGATAAGAAGACTGTGTAACAACTATATCAAGGCAGTATTTGAATAGGCAGTGATTTGAGTACAACTACAGTAGGGATATCTCGCATCAGTGCTTGCAGTTAATGACCAGCACCTAGTGGAAATGTAGTCCATGGGTGTAGCTGAAAGAGCCCACAGAGATGGGGAGACTGCAGTGGAGATTTTGAGAGCATTCATTGCAGACCATTCGTTGGAGAGCATCCATTTGCAGAGCATCTGTTGCAGAGCATTCATTGCAGACCATTCATTGGAGAGCATTTGTTGCAGAGCATCCATTGCAAAGCATTCGTTGCAGACCATTCGTTGGAGAGTATCTGTTGCAGAGAATACAGAGTGTATTCAGAGCATTTGTTGCAGACCATTCATTGGAGAACATTCATTGCAGAGCATCCGTTGCAAGAGAATAGCATGGGAATTGAACATTAGCGAACTGTAGAGATAGAATCTTGCAGACTATTCGCTATTCAGATTATGTAAAATCTAGTGAGTCTTATTGTATATAGTTATTTGCTGACTGCACAGTCATACTTGCGGATATAACATTTGCACAGCCAGACTGGCAGATATAACATAATTACATGTCTTACAACACTTTGGGGAATTAACAATGAATCACATTTTTAATAATTAAAGAAGTGTAAAGAGGAATGAGCAAATATTCCCTTTTGCTTGTTTTTTTTTTCATTTTATTAGTTTTATCTATCAGTAATTATTACATATTTAATCCTTGCTGTAATTTATATATATAATGAAAAAAATCACTAAGAAAAATATATATAATTTTAAACAGATCATTTAAATAATAAATGTTATAATTATCTAAGACAATCTTCTTAATATATAAAGAGAACTAAATTTGAAAGTGGCTGCCATTTTCTTATTATCATATTATCAGATAATTAGTAGCAAGTGTGTCTGCTATAAAAGCATTTTCTATTTAAACTATCTACTTAACATTTTATATATTAAGACAAACAGAAATGCATAGAGCTTTTTCGGCACTTTGGTGCAGTTACCTTTCTTTATCAGCAAACATAAATAGGTGAATCTTGAAAATCCAATAATAAAGTAAAATTCTAGATTTGATTATGTGAAATAAATTTACATTAACAGAATATAGCAGAATTTTATTCTACCTCCACCTGTCAATTAACACCCTACACATTTGATTGCTTGCTTGTCCTATTATTAAAACTATATATATATATATATATCGAAAAGGGATGCTATTTTTTATTATCTAAAGAGTTGCATCTAGAATTAATTTATTTCTAATACTCCCATTGTATTTATCATTTTTAGTGCTATGATAATTATTAAAATATTCTTATATTTTTTTTTCCAGCCATGGAAATCTTATAATCCTGGTAATATTGGACCACCTACAGAAAGTAAAAAAGAAAATGGTTAGTATAAAGCTTCTTGGTCATTCAATAAATTGACTTTAATTTCAAATAAGATATTCATTTATTTAGTGTGTTATTGATCTGGCAATTTTATTATTTTAAAAGATACTAATGACTATGGTCTTTGCTCTCAGCAGTTTTTTAAATATTGATTCAATTAAACTGATGCTTATGGGTGAGTGCAGGTACTTTCATGAATAAATGGACTATTTATTACAGTAAATTCAAAATTAAATATTTATTTTTAATTGCATGTAGTTAAAAAATCTGTTTCTCTCTTTCTCCTGATATAGAATGACTAACTTTGTATAATTTATTTGTCAAGTTATAATTCAGACACATATTAGGTTAAAGTCCTGATTTGAGCTGGGGGGAGTGTTATATAATGATAAGCTCTAAGCATAAGTGGTCACTTATGCTTATTAAACTGAGGCTTACAGGTAGGTGTGTGTAAATTCTTTAAGAGCACATAACCACAAGTTTAGTCTCTTTATATTACATACATAATCAGCATTATTTATTACAGTAAATTCAAATAAATAGTGCAAATCAAATTATTGTTATTCACTATCTAATGCAAAATGTCATTTTAAAATTGATTTGGTATAATAAAAAATATTCTTGGTTTGGTCAAGAAATAATTAAATATGTTATTTTATTATGTATTTATAGACATGTTGAGAAGATACAAAAAATTAAAGATTTTGATAAGAAAGAAAAAGCAGGTCCAAATGATAAAAACATTCGGTTAATAGAATCTGAGAATAAAAAGATACAAGATAAAATGCAAATAAAATTAAAAATCATAGAAGATACGAGTAACAAACTAAATTGAAAAAAATATAGTGCTGCCAAATGAAATGCTAATTAGAAGCACACTGAATTAGAAGATTGTCATATTAAAGTTACACAAATAGTTAATAAATATTTATTGGAAAGAAGAAAATTAATAAGGATTTAAAAAAGTATAATTTTTTTTAATGTGAAAGAAAAAACGACAAATAAGACTGATTTGATAAAGGAAAAATTAACTGATGAGTGCTGCTTCAGCACAAATATTTCTATTGGAGATCATTTATCTTTTTCATATTATTTGGTCATGTGTGTCGGTTGTATAAGATAGTGTGGATGAGTGAAGGGAGATTGAATCTCTGGGTTCAGATCCTTTCTAATCATATGCAGACATTGTAAATGATAAGTGAAATGTATTTAGAAAAAAATATATAACATAGAATTTAAACCATTAAAACATCACTTGACAATTATTTTCTCCATACAGTAGTGCTACCTATTGCAAGCCATAGTAATATATTGATGCGAGAAGTTTTGTGTCTCAAAATTCCTACCTAGTACTTACTCCTCATTGGTGAAAGTCATAAGATAGAAGCTAATCTAGGGGTATTAGATTAGTAGGCATTAGATTGGGATATTGATTCACAAACTTTCTTATATTCAATGATTACTATAGCTTGCACTAACTAATTGGAACTATTGAATAAAGAAAAATTTCTACTGTTTTAAAGATAGAGTTAAATGTAGAAAAAATGAATTTGGAAATTAATAATGATACCATAGTGATAATGCAGATAGTCTTTGAATCAATTCTTAACTGAGTAAAGTAAAAGATTTAGTTAACTAAATGCAACTGTTGTTTAACTTGTCACTAGATTACTCGAATGCCTCCTGATCTGCCAAGAAGTTAATTTTCTATTATAAATAAAAATGTTTAACTACCTTCAATTAGCTTATTATAAAAATAAAATATAACATATATATAATAGCCAAATATAAGCCTCACAGGATCACTTTCAAATAAAACCTTTTCATTATCTGTTCCAAGCCTAAACGGAATAATAAATTAGAATAAACATAAATACAATTTATTTATAGGGATTCAATTACTTTAATTTAAAGTATAAAAGAGACTAAATAAATGCATTTATTAAACGCGATTCTCTTTATAGTTAATAAATGCATATATAATTATGTTTTGATAAATAAAAATTATAAACTAAATTCAGATTATTCATAAATAATTCATCACACGATTGAACTGGGAATTATTTGATATTTTTTTAATTATTATTTAAATAGATTACCTACTGTGAGATTTGTTAATTAGCATTATGAAAATAAAATGACAAAGAATGGATTTCAGCTAGTTTATATAATGACTTTGACTGTAAATATAAACTTTTAAAAAAATGTCTAAAAAGATCAAGATAAATTATTTAAAGATAGGAAATCATAAATGTTTAATAATTAAATGCTATCTTCACTTATTAATTTTGCAATCTATATTCATTTTTATAAAGCTTAATTAATACGGTTAAACACAAAACACGCTAAATTTTTAAAATATTTGGACTAGTTAAATTTATATATACGTGTGTGTGTTCTTTGTGAATGCAGATATAATAAGTGCGATCAAGAAAAATAGTTGATTCTCATTGGCAATAATTTATCACTATCATCCTTTTAATGCAATTTTAAGATCACATTATAAACTTTAACGATCCTTTACATCACTCAAATAGATTTGTAATTAGAAGAGATTTGAACTCAGATTTCCAAGCTCCCTACAGCTACCCACTGTATTCTATACAACCAATACACATGAACACATACATGTGAAAAAAATAAATGATTTCCAATATACCTATTGTGTGCTGAATCAGCAGTCATCAGTTGGTTCAGGTCATCATCTCCCACACACATATATAATCAGTGCTCAATTTATATTAAGGTAGAAAGTCTTCATATATGTGTGATTATACATATATGTATAGGAGATGATAATTTGGACCAACTTTTGAGAACTAGTTCAACAAAAAATATGTACATTAGAGATCATTTATCTTTGTCACATTATGTGATCAGTTGTATAAGATGGAATGGATTGTAGGGAGCTTGAAAATCTGAGTTCAAATCCCTTCTAATTACATTAAGTTCAGTACAGACAATATACTTGTATTTAAATATTAAGATAATTTTGGTAAAAAATATATAAAAGTCCCATTACAGCCAAATATCTCTCCGATAATCTCCACAAATGAATAATTAAAGGCAAATTTCACCAGTCTTGTTTATTGTTGGTTGGGGGAGGGGGGGTTTGAGAGCATAGCAATTTTTTATACTTGATTTATCTTTTTCTAAAAACAAAAAGACACTAATTTAATGACCAATATTAAATAATTATTTGAATAGGCTATGTATTGAATATCAGAAAAAAAAAAAAATTAAACCAGATTGGAATCTGACCAAATTTTCTATTTTATTCTGCATTGGTTTGAACACAGATTGAAGCAATGATAGACAGATATGCTACACTACATTATGAGGCTCTTAAAAGCCTCTTCAATATATATATAAAATAAATAAAATATCCGTTAATTAAAAACAATATTGTAATTATAATTGAAATAATATTTTTAACGGTTTACAAACAATTACAAACAATCTTAAAATCCGCAGAAGTACTTTGGTTACTTTCTAACCTGCCTCAACTGCCATTAAATTCAAAAACTAAAAGCGGAAGCAAACGTCATCAATTCAAATTCCACGAATCTCGTATTTTAATGTTAGAAGCTTGTCGATTTATTAAATCCGTTTTATTTCTGTTTATAAAAATTGCCTCTTTAATTTTTCTTTTACTATGGTTTCTCTCTTCATGAAGAATTTTCAAAATTAAATTTAAATTTATATTTACATGTTTTTTCGTGATCAAAGAAAACTGAAGAAGATATTAAATCACCATTATTTTTATTTTTTACACGCTTATATAACAATTCATGTTCCTTCAATCTTTTCTCAATGCTGCACCTAGATTCACCTATATATGATAGCATACAATCACAAAAAATTTGATATATGACATTACTTTTTTGCTTGACAGGTATGACATCCTTAGAATTATTAACTAATTTATTAATATTGTTTGGAAAGTAGAATGAAACATTAAATACATTCTTATATAAATCCTTAAAAAATTTTACTTGTGGATTTGAAATAAATGGAATAGATATCCATTTTTTATTATTAATCTTCATTTCTTTTAAATTATAATAATTTTTTTTAAATTGACATAAAGTATTGTTTATTTGTTCCATTTTATAACCAACATCAAGTAATTCCTTGGCAAATATCTCAATATTTTTCAATTTATCACTTTGGTAACGACATCATAAAATGGAACAAATAAACAATACTTCATGTCAATTTTAAAAAAATTATTATAATTTAAAAGAAATGAAGATTAATAATAAAAAATGGATATCTATTCCATTTATTTCAAATCCACAAGTAAAATTTTTTAAGGATTTATATAAGAATGTATTTAATGTTTCATTCTACGTTCCAAACAATATTAATAAATTAGTTAATAATTCTAAGGATGTCATACCTGTCAAGCAAAAAAGTAATGTCATATATCAAATTTTTTGTGATTGTATGCCATCATATATAGGTGAATCTAGGTGCAGCATTGAGAAAAGATTGAAGGAACGTGAATTGTTATATAAGTGTGTAAAAAATAAAAATAATGGTGATTTAATATCTTCTTCAGTTTTCTTTGATCACGAAAAAACATGTAAATATAAATTTAAATTTAATTTTGAAAATGTGAAAATTCTTCATGAAGAGAGAAACCATAGTAAAAGAAAAATTAAAGAGGCAATTTTTATAAACAGAAATATAACGCATTTAATAAATCGACAAGCTTCTAATATTAAAATACGAGATTCGTGGAATTTGAATTGATGACGTTTGCTTCCGCTTTTAGTTTTTGAATTTAATGGCAGTTGAGGCAGGTTAGAAAGTACCCGAAAGTACTTCTGCAGATTTAAAGATTGTTTGTAATTGTTTGTAAACCGTTAAATATATATATATATTAATCTCTGCAGCACTAAACTTCAAGTATATTTTAAACATTAACAATCTTTATCCTATCAAAAAAAAAATCCCAAATTGCTAAGACAGTAGTAGGCAATATATAATATATACTAGATTTAGCATTATCATCATCATCAACCATTATCAATCCATTGCATGATGAAGGGTCTCCAAGTTTAATCCATTTCAAATCTCTAGCATTTCTTGTCCACATCACCCCTGAACACTTTCTTATTTCATTCATCTATCTCACATGTGGTCTCTTTCTGGGTCTTTTACAATCTCTTGGAATCCAGTTTAAGATTTCAATTGTCCATCTATTATCATTTAACAATATGTCCAGCCCAACTCCATTTGTCTTAATTTTTTTCAATAAGATCAGTAACACCTTATTGTTCTCTTATCCATATATTACATTTTTGATCTCTTCTTGTTACTCCCAACATGCATCTCTCCATACTTCTTTGAGTAGTCTGAAGTCTCTATATTGCTCTTCTATTAAGGATTCAAGTCTCAGATCTATAAGTAAGAATCCTTTTCAAACACATAGGCATATTTCCTTTTAGTATAAAATTATTTCTACCAAAAGCACTCCAACCAAGTTTAATTCTATGATTAATTTCATCCATTATGTTTCCATCTGTACTAATAGGCTGACCAAAATATTTGTAACTGTTAACTTCTTCTAACTCATCATAATAATCTTTATTTTTATATTTTGTAAATATTAATTCTTATTAAGCACGATGTCAACACATTATACATATATAAGGCTAAAACCTCAGTACATGTGCCTTGAATGCTTAATTTTAGCAAGAGAGACCTCTCCAAATCTTAACACAAGATTCAGCTTTATAAAGATAATAAAGCGCATGTACTGAGGTTTTAGCCTTATATAAGTATTTCATATTTTGAAAAAATCCATTAAACATTACTTTAGTCTTTTTAACATTTATCTTTAGCCCTACTTTCCTACTTTCATCTGACAACTCTTGTAACATTTCCTACAACTCTTAAGCATTATTTGCAAAAACAACTACAGTATATCATCTGCAAAATCTAAATGACTTAAATAATCTCCATTTACTTTAACTCCTTTAGCTTCCCATTTTAATGCATAAAATACTTCTTGCAGCACTGCTGTAAAATGTTTTGGAGATATGGAGTCACCCTATCTTACACCCTTCTCAGTGTTGAATTTCCTAGTATCATTACATAATATAATTGTTGCAGTTGCATTTTTATAAATATTCTTTAAAATATGACAATATTCTTGATCTATACCTTGATGATCCAATGCTTTAATCATTGAAGAAATGTTTATAGAATCAAATGCCTTTTCATAATCTATAAATCCAAAGCATAATGACAACTCATATTTGTACCTGGATATAATCTACTGTACTAAAACCACTTTTAAAAACAGCTTCTTCTCTTGGTTGGTGGAAATCCAATGTTCTCTGTAGACGAGTTGTAATTATCTTGGTAAAAATTTGTATAAACTGATAAAAAGCTGATAGGTCTGTAATTTCTAATATCTTCTTTATCACCTTTTTTAAATATTAATATTAATACTGCATTCTTCCAATCATCTGCTCCATCTTAACCATTTAACCCTTTGGAATATAACTTTGCTAAAAAAAAAAAAATATATTTCTTCACCTACTTCTTTTAATATGTCAATTATAATTCCATCATTATCTGGAGCTTTTCCTTTCTTCATAAATTTAATTGCATGTCTCACTGCTTCATTTAAAATTCTGGGCAATTTGAAAGATATAATAGATATAGGAAGTACTTGTTCTTTATTACTATATAATTCTTGATAGAAGTCTTCTATCCATTTCATGATGTCATCTCTCTTTTTAGTAATAATTCCTTTTTTTTTTTTATTGCAGATATAAATTTTCTACCAATACCAAAATGTTGTTTTACACTCTTATGACTTTTATTCTGTTCTACAGTTTTTTTTGCTCGTTCACAGTTATACTTTCTTATATCATTTTCAACTCTTTTCCACACCATTTTACAAAATTCGAGATATTCAATCCTTTTTAATGCATCATTTTTGTATATCTTCATATTCCTTTTTTTCTTCATAAATTCTGTAGTCTCAGTAGAAATTTTATTGGTCAATTGCTGTTTCTTTCTACCAGCTATCTTTGTTGCAGTTTTTAAAAGTATATCAGTTATTTTCATATTAATTTCATTCAAATCTGAATCATGTTCAAAATCTACTAATACTTGAAACCGATTTGTAAGTTCTAATTTGAATTCATTAGAATGTTTCTGAAGATTAGGAATGTCAACTGTAAATATTGTTTTTCTTAATAATTTTTTCTCTAGTTTTGCATTAACACATATCTTACATCTTACTAATCGATGATCACTTCCTGTGTTAAATTTATTAAAAACATTACAATCTTGGAATATGTATTTTCTGTTAGTCAAAATATAATCCTATACTGCTGTACCTTCATTTGGATGCATCCATGTTTATTTCCTTTTATTATTTTTCTCAAAAAAGGAATTCATAATATAAATTTTTTCTTTTTCTGCAAACACCACAAGTCTTAATGTCCCCTCTCATTTCTATTACCATAACCTAAATTACCTACAACACTTTCATCTTTCATTTGTTTACCAATTCTAGCATTAAAATCTCCCATAACAATTTTAAAATGTTGTTTACTCTGATCAAAAGCCTTTTATACATCCATATAAAAATATTCTACTATTTCATCGCTATGACAACTTGTTGGGGCATAAACCTGAATTATCTGCATTTGGTATCTGCTATTAAGTTGTATAATTAATCTTGCCACTCTGTCTGATACACCATCAATCTCCACAATGTTACTTTCCTACTTTTTATTTATAATGAATCCTATTCCACTTGTATTTCCAATATTTATACCTTTATAGTAGAATAAATGTCCACTTTTTATATCAATTGTCTCTTCACCTTTTCTTCTAACTTTATAAAGTCCAATAATATCCCATTTAATATAAGACAGTTCTTCTAATTCTTGCAATCTTTCTTCACTTGAAAGTGATCTATAGTTGTAAGTACCTAAATAAAAAGTCATCATCAAATTGCAGCCTAGGTCCACAATCAGGGGATTCTTAGCACCAACCGCTGCCTTGGTTGGTGACTTTACAGCCTCCTGGGAATAAGGGTCATGATTTATTTTTGTCTGTCATGATTGAATATATCTATTGGAAAAATATTTGTCATATACACATACATTCATTCTGCCCTATCAGGCAACTGAGAAGACCATGGTGTTTTTTGATCTTAAACTCAAAGGTAAAAAGTCAATAAACTCACCATGCTGGCTAATGCATGTTGGTGAGCAGCCCATCCATGTCTGTATTACTATATGAATAATCACATAGTAATATAACAGCTACAATGACAAGAACCAAAGGAGTGGACATTAAGAATTTTGCCCTGCTCAGTTCCTTTAAGGTCTCCAAGAGGAATCAAAGAGTCTCCTTTCAGTTAATAGAAAACTCATTTCTGTAGCATTATATAACATTGTAAATATACTTTCTATGTTTTAGTGCATATTAAATATTTATAAATGCATTTAAGTACCCTCTATTAACTAATTATTTAACCAAGATATAAGATGTTATATAATAGCCAAATTCTGAATTTGTGAGAATTTATGACAATAGAAGGCAAGATCAGTTTAAAGAAAATCCCCCTTCATCAACTATATCTTGCCTAACATTATTAATCATAAATCAGAATAAATCAAATCTTCTATGAAAATGATTTTACTTGTTTTATTTCACAATATGAAATTAAATGTGATAAATCTTTATATTATAAATTATAAAAAAATTGTATATTGTAGAAATCATAGAAAAGATGGAGGTATATTGATATTTATTATAGAAAATATATTTGTTGAAAAACTGAAAATCAATTTTCATAGCTTTGAAGTGATTCGTATAACTTTTGAATTATATAACATTGATTTATATAAAAATTTTAAACTACTGAAGATTATATAGATGCATTAGCTAAGTAAGGATTACTTTGTCATGCCAAAACATAAACAAGAGAAGAAATTATAATAAATAATATAGTTTCTGCATGTACTGATCATATTAATACAAGCCTAATGAAAAATAATATTTTAACTGTTATTATTAAAGAAAATATTGCTGTTCATTATTTTACATTTATATCTATTCCAAACAAAATAGAACATAATAGAATATCAGAACTAGAGGGAAATAAATTGATATTATATAACAATAAACTAGTTAGAATATTTTTACAAGAATTGGATAAAGTAATATATATTAAGGCTACAACCTTAAAGTAATATATTTAAGGCTACAACCTTAAAACTATGTGATGTTGATGTGATGTGATGTATGGTAGCTTCTCCTTAAACGAAGTCCAGAATCTCTCAGCAATTATGCCTAGAGAAACCTGTTAGCCACTTCATTTTCCATTCCCCAGTCTAAGTTTTCCCATATTCTGCTCCATCCCATTTCCACAACATAATCTTTGTCAACTCTATGGCCTTTATATCTAAATCCCTCTTATCTTTTCCCAAACCCAACATAAAAACCAATAATTCACTTTCTGTATAATCACTTTTTTCATCTTTATTCTTCCATAACTTCATTATATGTGCTCTTTCTGTTTTCAACATTTACATTCAATTAACAGATCCCTAATATTTTTTATTTTTTCCTTACATAATTTACAGACTAAATCACCCATATTTTTTCCATTTATATGTATATTCTCTTGTTGTTAAAGATTCCGTTCGAGCCTTAAACAATAAACTACTTTTCTTACTATTATCATATATTAACTCGCACCTAATATTCTGTTTATATCTATATATATTTAAACTCTTTTTCCTCTCCATACTAGTTCTCCATCTCTCTAACTCCCTATTCTTTATTAATAAATCTATTCTTTTATCCCATTCCTTACCACTATAACACTCAACAATCCTCCTAACACAATCATCCCATCTTTTGCACAAATATACTGCTATAAATTCTTTATCCAAATCTTTTGCATACTGCATTACCTTTCTCACCTATTTTGTTGACCGCCCTTTACTCATAACCCAATTAAATACTATTTTGGCTATTCTTTTATTATCCATAAACTGCAATCTACCAAACATTTTCATTTTACTTTTTGCATCTCTCATATGAAAACTTGACCATCCCATTTCTTCTTGAATTGTCTCCCTTGCTGTCCATACATCTGCATCCAATGCATGTCTTCCTACTTTCCTTTGAACTTTTTCTAAGTAATTTAATACCCCTTTACTAACACATAATGCATCATTACCATATGTTAACCCTGCTACTGCAACTCCCTTCGATACAATTCTAGCTATATCATATTTATTAAATGAAAACACTGTTAATTTCTTTATCAATCCCTTTCTTTTCTTTGCTTAATTCATCAATTTTTTCTCCCATTCATCCAAATAATTTTTCTGATTACTTAAAATAATTCCCAAATAACTATATCTATTCACTACACTTAACTTAATATCTCCCAATAAAAATTCTACATCTTTCTTTCTCTCAGTATTAACGACAGTAGGGACCTCTGCAAATCTTTAACACAAGATTTATTTAAAAGATATTGAAATTAATAAAAGGAAAAAACAATTTATGGAAAGAATTAAAAAACTAAACAAAATCATGATTTATTTTTTAAATATAAGGCATTAAGAAATAAAATTAATTCTATTGATAAGGGCAGAGAAAAAATTGTTTTATGTTAACTTTTTTAATGAAAATAGAGGTGACATAAAAAAAACTTGAAGAAAAAAATCAATGAAATATTATTTAGGAAATCAAGTTCTATAAATGGTGAAGATTTAAAAAAATATTTTAATATAAATGATACTTTTCTTCTAGCAAATACTTTAATAATATATTTGTAGAAAGAATTAACAAAATAAAACAAATTGATCATGATAATAATATTTTGAAAACAAATAATAGTCAACTTAATTCAATATTTATGCCAAATTTAAATGAAGAATTATATGAAATAATAAAAGAACGTACAGATAATATAAGCCCAGGTATAGATACAATTAGAATAGTAGACATAAAAAATAATATTGATATTCTATCAGATGTTATAATTTATATGATTAATAAAATAATAGAAAGTAGTGAGTTCCCTATATTAATAAAAATATCTATAATAAGACCAGTTTATAAATCTGGTGCTAAAAATAATGAGTGATATCTAATCTTCCTTCAATTGCTAAAATAATAATAAAAAAATATTTATAAAATAATTTAAAAAATGTTAACAACTGAAAATAATTTTTTAATGAAACCCAATATAGATTAATAGAAGGAAAAAACACAATTATGTTATTAAAAAATTTTACAGATAAAATTAATAGTGCATTAAATGATAAAAAATGTGGAACTGTAATTTTTTTAGACTTTCTTAGGGCTTTTGACATTATTGAGCATAAACAATTGATTCACAGTTTACAAAATTGTGGAGTTAGTGGAAATGCTCAGTTTTTTTTTAAAATAATTTAAATTATATTATAGCAAAAATATCAAATGAATTGAGTAATGAGCAAAAAAATTTATATGGGTTCTTGAAGGTTCTATATTTAGTGCATTATTGTTTCTGATTTTTATAAATGATTAGGAAATATTAATATTGAAGAATCAATATATCAATATGCAGATGATATTATTATGAGTATAAATAGCAATAAGAAAGTCTGAACAAAATTGTCTTTTGGGGCTTTGAGAGAGGAATTTTATGTAAATGGAGGAAAAACAAAATGCATGTTAATATACTCTCCTCACATGAATTTTAAAAATATTATTATGTATTTGCATTAACATGAGTGTTTATATGATAATAATGCAATATGTAGTGATAAGAGTATAAAAGTAGAATGAGTAAAATTTATTAGATATTTTGGAATAATGATAGAAACATGATATAAACGTACTAATTATTAAATTTAAATATTTTATAACAATGTTCTAAAAATCAAAGATATTTTTCCTTTGAATATTCTTATTGTTATAAATAAATCTTTATGTGAATCTTTTTTTTTTTTTCATGTGTCAAAGCATCGGCCAGGAAGCAAACCCGCAAACCCGGGACAACTGCTTGTAAAGCAACTGCACTGACCACTCGGCCATCAACGCTTGATAATATATGATGGTTTTGCAAGCTTTTCCAATATTAATAGATTAGCATTATTGCAAAAAAGAATAATTGATCTAATAGAAAAAAAATATTTCAATAAAGAAAAAAGTGTATACAAAAATATTTTATTATTCAATCAACTTCTCCATTATATAATTATAGAGAAAAAAAATTTTGATAGTATTTTCAAAAAACATTATATAAAACAATTTGAAATGTGTCTAAGGAAAACAGATATATACATGGTTTCAGAATATTATAATAAATATGGAACTAGCGTAAGAAATCATTATGTTCCTAAATTATTTAATAATTTACCTATTGAATTAAGAAGCTTACAACATTATAGAGGAATTTAAAAAATTAAAAAATATGTATAAGAGGGGAAAGGGGAAATATAAAAAAAGTATTCAAGTATTTAATAATAATAGTATCTAATATATATATTGAAATAGTAACAAAAACAATTTGCTATGTATACGAAGTCTTAATAATGTGAATTTAAAAACAACAATTATTAAATAATACTAAAGACAAGTTACCTCCAGACCAGGCTCTCCAAATAATCTACAAAAATGAACTTACTTGCAACACGATTTACTGTGGCGAGTCTCATGCTAACAGACCACTAGATTAGCATATTACAAGTATACATATATATAAATAAATAAATAAATTTTAACGGTAAATACAATAAAAAAAAAAATTTACAGTATTTAGGAAATACACAAAACATTTTACACTTTTAAAAAAAGTATAATCGGCAACTTATACTTTTTTTAAAAGTGTAAAATGTTTTGTGTATTTCCTAAATGCTGTAATATTATTTTTTTTAATTGTATTTACCGTTAAAATTTATTTATTTATATATATAATATTTTATAACGGGTACTGTATTTTACATTTAATATATATACGAACTAACTAAAGGAAAAATAAAACATAATAAAACAGAATTACTTCTCTATAAAACTGTTTTAATATTTCAACCAGCAGACTGGTTTGCTTTCTGATTAAAACCAGTCTGCTAGTTGAAATATTAAAGCAGTTTTATAGAGAAGTAATTCTGTGTTTTTATTATATATATATATAAATGTGCTAAAAAAACCTAACATAAAGTCAATATTTTTAGAACATGAGATCGACTTAGGCCACAATTTCAATCTCCTTGTCATTAAAGTGGTTTGCGCTGAGGGTAATGATTGAAAGTGAAAATACAAAGAGACATGATTTATTACAAACAACATCCATGTAATAAATAAAAGAGGTTCAAGAATTTCACTATCATGCAATTGGTATATGTAAATTTACAAACTTGTATATTAATTTGTTCTCCCACTTACCTATATTTGTGCTATGAATATGATCGGCCTGGTCAAAAGCAATGCTAAGCTGTAAAATAGTTACAATTTATTGAATTACAAATAAATAAGGAAAGAAATAAAACCTATTGAGTAATTACATAACTTTTAGTTATTTTGCTTTTCTATCAGTCCTTACAGTTCAAATGAAATTTAATTGCAAAAACTTTTGAGTCTTATTGTCAAATAAAAATGCATATGTATGAATACAATAAATTATTTACTCACATTTGCACAAAACATGTTCTGCAAAGTCAATTAGCTATCTGGTCATGACTAATTCTGGTATTCCATTGTTTGTCTTTACCATAATTTGATTATTTAACATTTCATATTTATATGTCTGTAATGCAATTTATACTGAAGTATAAAGTTTGTAACCTGCCATAGTGAATAAAGGTAGGAATATCTGAAAATGTGATCTTGGATATGTTTCATTTTTTAATGGATAAGAAATCAGTGATTTGTAAATTTGCATATATCATTAAAAACCAGTCAACACTTAGGCAATCCCAATGTCAATAACAATCAATAATTTCAAACATTGTCAAGGCATACATGCATACAATAATTCTCTGATATTTGCAACCTTTAGCTACGAGTTTTGGTACAGATATTTAAAGAAATTGATAGTAATAAAATGTATAGAATATGCATTTTTAATACATATCACATACAGTACAGATATTTTCAACTTCTGCATATACAACATGTGCAGACATTTTCAACTATTATCAGTCCATTGCAGGATGAAAGTATCTTCAAGTTTAATCTAGTTTCGTCAATCTTTACCCTTTTTTCTGTGCAATACACTTGAAAATTTCCTTATTTCATCCATTACTTTTTCATCTTTTACAATCAGTCTTCAGTCAGTCTTGTAACATATCCAAAGTCAGTGTTTTTTCATGACAATACAGTGTTAGCAGTCATCGGAAGTATATGGTCAGACTCCAGCCTCAGTCCAATGGAACATCAGCAACCTGCCCGATAGAAGTAATGCCTGCCTAATAATTTGAAACCACCAGAGATATCTAACTGTCTTGAATAAGAGTATCATGAAATAGGAATCTCCACAGAAGCCTAAAATCCAACTGGTTGGTAAAAACATGAAGCAGAAAACAGCAAGAATTCAACGTCCAAAATCCTATAGGTAATAAATAACATTTTCTTATTCCATTTCTGATATTAATGTAGCCATTGCAATAATTTGAAGCCTCCAGATTCAGTAAAACAAATGAACACTATAGCATGCATAAAATGAACTATTGATGTGTGTGTTTTAAATGCCTTATACTATTTAAAGCTTTATGTTATATTTTATTGTATGAATTAAGAATGTGTGTGGTCGTTGTATAGAAATATCATTGTTACACTAATTGTGAATTTATAAAGTAGTTTAAAATTTACAATAAGTATTTAGTTAAAATAAATTATCTTTAAAACTTAATATTTTGTCAGTCAATTCTTTTACTACTAATTAAAGCAGTAATGTATTATATTATTCTTCTGATAGAGCTAGTTAGGAGTTCTTAGATGCTGAGTTAGTTTGCCATCGTTTTACTTCTGGTAATTAACTAGCGCCTGGTGTTCTCTCTGAAACAAAAAAGTGCTTTGAATGATAGGTGGTGAATTTTGCAGCCAAGAAGGTCTGGAACCTTAAAATGTGGTCGTCGTTATGTATCTTATATATATATAGCTCCCGCTTGTCCACAGGTACCCTCTGGGTATTATTCTTCTCTGGTTAAAGGACCAGTGGAGCAATACTTAAATTGCATTAGTATAGATCGAATTAATAAAAAATAATTGTAATCGTATTTTGTATGTATAAAAGTAAGTCTTATAATTTGCTTTCACGAGTTTCTATTATATTAAAGAGTTAAAAGTTCATGCTAGGTTAAGTTTCCCCAGCTATCTACTACACCACCTGATTCAATATATATATATATATTATACCATCAGCAAAATGCCAGTAATCTACTGTCAAGACAACATTGCAATTAGGCAGTAAATGAGATCTCTGTCTTCACAACAGATTTCTGATTTTTTATTGGTTTGTTTAAGCACGAGGGTTTTGATGATGTAATAAGCAATTATCTGTTGGTATTTATGGATTAAATAAAGACCCGCCCACTCATATATATGTATATAAAGAGAGAGAGAAATGTGTAAATGTAACAAGACCTCATATTTAATCTCATTAGCATGCTAAAATTGAAATTCATCCCTGCAAAGCTAAATCCAATTCATCACAAACCCCAAACCACAATTGATCCAATCTTCAATTCATCAATAAAAGGTGTGTCAGAATTTATATACCAATAATTAAATTGTTAGTGAAAATAATGTTCTTAGTAAAGATATGGTTATATTATTTTTTTATATTTGAAAACAATTTAAGTATGTGTGTATGTGATTGTGTAATATGAAGTATCTTTAATATGTATTTATATTTACATTTAAAAAAATCATAAATTTTACTCTAATAACCAATATTTTAAAATGTCTTTTAGTAGATGCTAATGATGCTGCATCAACTAAAGATATTTGGACATTAAATGAAGTTTCTGAAGGTCTTGAGCATGACGATCATCTTGATCCCAGGCCCAAGCCAAAGTGAGTCTATACTTAAAATCATTTATAACAATACAGATTACTCTTTATTTGGTATTGGATATTAGTTTTTAAATTATATTGGGTTAAACTTATCATCACGTGATCACTATTTTTATGCTTACACGAGCTATTAAAACACAGTCAAAACTCTCCCTACAGAACTCCAATCCATTACAAACAAGAGTGATCAATGGATTCAAGAAGGTTTGTGCATAAAATCCCCAACTAGTGCCTACTCATGCAATATTTCCAGACTATTTTCTAGCTTGTGGCTTTCATCAGTGAGGGGCCTTGAATCTGAGAGCATTGTGGCTAGAGCTTGTGATCTAATGCAACTCTCCAACAGCTACCTTTTCCTTTTTTTATTTAACTATAAAGCTATGAGTCCAAAATTAAAACACAATATTTTCAATCCAAATGCATTCATTTGTGTAGTCATATAGATATGAACTGGTTCAGAATCTATACATTTTGTGCCTTTGGTTCTTTAATAACCATAGCCACCATTATTCTATGGGCAGGGTTGGTATTAAACCCCTAACATCACATCAACACTGTTAAAAATATTGCTTTATGAAGAGCATAGGAAATAGTTATCGCATGATGTTTATTGGTTAATACAAATCCTGACTATAGAATGGTGGGTATGGTTATCAAAGAACCAAAGATATCAAAATGTATAGATTGTAAACTGGTTTCAGATCTATACAATTGAATGAGCTTGGATTGAGAACATTATTGTGTTTTCATTTTAGACTTATGACTTTATAGTTAATTAAAAAAATTAAAAATGACTGCTGGAGGGTTGCATTAAATCCTAAGATTTAGGTGCAGTGATCTTATACAAAGCTCCTCATTGATGAAAGCCACAAACTAGAAATTAGTCTGAGGATATTGGATGAGTAAGCACTAGGTGGGGATTTTATGCACAAACCTTCTTGCATCCATTGCTTACTCTGGGTAGCACTATATATGGAGAGGTTTTCCTCTGTTTGGATTAAACTTATGTTTGATTATATCCTAAATGGCATGTGATAAATGATAACCTTAATAAATTCTTTAATATCAATATCATATGTTGCGAACCTTGTGTTATTTTTGGAGGAGTTGTTAGAACATTTGATTGGGATTGGGATGTCCAAGGATTAATTCTGGTACTTAAACTTCTTATGAATTCCCAAGCAATAAATCCATATACTTTTTTTTATATATTGCCAAGATCATACGAGTACAAATATAAGAAAATCATATGACATTGTTGTTATTAAACTTCATAGTCAAAGGATACAAGCCTACAATTATTATACAACTGAGGTCTCTAAAATGTATAGAAACTGATCTAGTGTTAGTTTTAACAAGCAAATTAGTTATCTTGAATTTAAAATTTTAGCATGCTTTTTCTTTATTTCAAGCTGCTAGCTTGAATAGTACGAAGAAGTGAAAGATAGCTGCTAGAAATATAAGTGCATTAGTTTTACTAATGAAGGCAAAAAACTAGAAACCAGACTGAGAATGGGCATATTATAGCACTACACTACCTATGTCCATCGATTACCCAAATATACAGCAGTTGGCTTTAGAATAGATTGAAAATAAATTTTTCATTGAACTTTATTATAAAGTTCAATAAAATTAAAATACATACAATTATTACTTTCTTAACTTTATTTAAATTATTAAATTTAGTATCATATTAAATATATACTCGCAGTAGCAAAGAACTGTATTTAATATCTCTTGCAAATGGATTTCAAAATCTACAAAAAAAAAAAAAAAATTATGTTGAAGAAATATGTTTCTACAAGTTTAAATATAAATGACTGGACACTTAGCAACGAATTTAACTTCCATCAGGGATCTTAAAGTCTTAAATTTGTTCTTTTAGTAATGCACTAAACTAAACAGGGAAAAATAAATAATAAAACTAAATAATCACTTGGGAGATCATATGATTCACAAGCACTGAAAGCAATAGACTGAACTTCAGTCAAAGAACTTTAACTCTCTGGTCATAATCCTACCACTTCTAAATTGCACAGGGTATAAGCTCAAATGATATACAAGAGCTAAAATCGTAAGCTGACTATAACAGTTCCATTACTTTTGTTTTTACATTTCTTTGTTTATTTTAAACATATATTTACACATTTGAATTTAGAATATTCTAATGTGTTTAACTAAAATGGTAGTGAAAAAATTCATGGTTCCTAAAATAAAGGATATTTGTTGAAAAAGGTCCATTACACTTTAGAAAATAATCAAATGGCTCCATTGCTCAGGAGTTCATTTGAAGTCTGAGCATTGGAAGTGCCTACCAAAACTGGAATCAATCCAAGGACCTTACATTTCAGAAACTGATACTCCACCATTGCATTAATCCATGAAGAACATTATTAATCTGTCATTTAAAATTCCTTTCCTTGCTTGATAAAAATACCCATAGTAGTATGACCTTATTATTTGAAAAAAGTACATAATCATATGTTTGTAGATATGTTCTTGGATAGAATGGGTGGGTGAACTCTAATATCTAGCATAAAAAATATATAAAAGAATGAATGGATGTACATTTGATAATCATCATAAAATAAAATTTTTGGTTCCAAAGGTACTATTCTAATCTCCTCTAAGATTGAGTAAGTAGTGAATGCCAAATGATAATGCTGAATTTCCAGACTGATTTCTGACTTAGGTATTCATTGGCAAGAGTGTAGGATTTAATTACTGGCATAAGCACCCTTATATATCAAACCAGAGATCTGATTATGAGAATAACATAGCACTATTATCTGGCATCCATTGATTTCTCAAGATGACAATAGATGGCTCTATAGCAAAAAAGAATTTCTTTTAGAATCACATTTTAAGAATAAGCCCCAAAAGTCATGTGATTTTTTGTTGGCATATAATATAAAATCAGTGGATAAATACTCATTATTAAACATAAAATGAATATATAAATAAGGAATATTCAATATTAAATATATATGTATAAGGATAAACTATCCAAGTTCAATACAATGTTAAAAGAAAGATTTGAAATTTTAGCAATAAATCTCATTAATATAAACACTTCTACATACCATTGCTTATCATTATTCTTTGTAATTAAAAACGACTTAATAAAAGATAAAGAAATCTGCTTAATCTTTTTATCTAGATCTAATTATTACTAAAAAATAAATTTCCAACTTATTAAATTTATGATGTTTAATATATAAGTGAGTATTAAGAATTTGCAAAATATGTTTAATAAATTAAGATCTTTGTTCTTGATTTACTTTTTTATGCATTAATTTGCATTAGCAAACATAATTAGTCAAAATTAAACTTTTTAATGTTCTCTTTTATTGATTTTCAAATAATTTAAATCTTCCTATTATCTATACAAATATAACAGGAATTGGTATATTTGACAAAGTCCAAATAATTTAATTAAAAAAAGCTCTATTCTTATGATGGTATAGTGATAGAATGGCAGGCCAGATTTTAGAAAAGCTAAAGTTCCTTGAGTCACAGCCCAGATAAATCATTTCTGGTGTGCAATAAATCATTTCATTATTTATCATTCATTATTATTGCCTCCCCCTTCATATATGACATACATAATCGATTAGATAATTGAGATACCACATAGCTATATCTATTAGTTATTTATTTAACTGAGATATAATATGTTATATAATACCTAAATGCTACATTGTGATCTATGTCAATACAATATAAAAGGCTTACAATTCAAAATTTGGCTTTTATATAGTATTTTGTATTTTAGTCAAGTAATAAATAAATAGCCCTGCATGGTTTAATGCAGTATAGAGTCGTGATTTTGGAGTTCGTGGATCATGGCTCTACTCTATCACTTTCTGCATTCAAACTTATGAATTCCCCAGCACTAAAACATATAATCATTTTAGTAATAGTTTTAACAAGGCTGTAAACATTAGCTCTTTTCTTCATAGCGTAAGCATGTTTTAAAGACCTACAGAGGTCCCTAGTGACGATTTTTTCAGACGCTCATTGCTAAGGTTTACAGCCTTGTTAAAACTATTACTGAAATAATTGTGAGCGTTTAATAAAATTTATAATATAATCATTTTAATAACTGAGTGCATTTAAATGTTCTCATTCATAATATATAACCCAAGGTAGAGTTATGCATTTGAAAGCTGAAGATTCTTGAATCAAAACTCAATATTCGTTTCTGGTTCTTAAATTTCACATAACCTGCAGAGCAACTAACTATTCAATTATTTTTTATGCAATTATTTTCTGCATCTAAAAATTAATAAATATTGATAAGAAAATGCTGAAAATGTATATAAAAATTATACAATGGAGTTAATGCTATTCATTGAGATAAGAAAACCTGCCAAGATTATTAGGCTGGGCTGAGAGTTATAATTGATACCATGAAGTGTTTAGTGTCAAATGGAAAAATTCTGAATATATATTTAATATATTATGAAGCTTTTTTTAACAATGTAAAATGAAATGTAAAAGCCTAATTTATGATATTGATTTCAAGTCAAAATATAACAAAAGGAATCAAATTTTTTATTGATAGGGAATTCATAAAATGTTTTAGTGCTGGGAATGACAGATCTCGAGCTGCAATCTATGTTCATTAAGCTTCAGAGTACTATTGTTAGGGCAATCGAAACATTCGATGAATTTATGAACCTAATTAATAATACAGAATTTAATCTAGATTTTTGTCACTCCAAAAATCAGCTCTTATAAATTCATAAGAAAACTGCATAAATTTGTGGAAGATTATTTAAAGCAGGCCTATCTATCCAATCTTAAATAATCCAAGGATTGCATTAAAAAAAATATTTATCTGAGACTGCATATAAAATAATAAATGCAGTATACATATATAGTGTTTATAAAAGTTTTTTTATTGAACAGAAGACAAGATACAACAATTACTGCTAATCAACATTAAGATAATTTTACGTGATAGAATTAAAATATTTAATAAGCGTTTAATTCAAATTATTTTCCTATTTCACTTCAAATATCAAACCCTCTAGATTTGCCACATAAATCCTGACCACAGTCTGCAATTAGCCCATGGCAGCATTTTGAATAGAAAATGATCTTTTTTAAAATGGAATAGAACAATGAGGTAATGTCGCAAATAACCTTTCTTTACATAAATTATAACTGAAATTTTCTTAAATCATAGATATTTATATTTTTTATCATTAAAATTTAAGTTTTCTGATTGAAAAATAAGAGTCATAGATCACATGACCCTATCTCTTAAGCTTGTAAGTTATAAACAATGAGGATTGCCAATTCCTCTACAAGCTTTATGATAAATGCTTAGCCAGAGCCAAAGTAATAAAAAATATAGAGAAATATGGTTTACATTTATAATTCTGAGTTTTAACTAGCTAATCTAGAGATTGGTGCATAAAACTAATTTTAGTTTTAAATAAGTAATCATGTAATTTATTGTCCAGGATATTCAATCTTAATAGAAGATATATAAAAGAATGCTAATTTGTCAATACACCTTTCTGTTTGTAAAAAAGGAAGAGATTTTAGAGGGAAGGGCACTAAGTATACTTTTTTCTGGAAAAAAAAGTGCTAGGCCTAATAAGTTTCAAAATCTCTGTAATAAATCATGGTGATAAATAATAGAATAAATATTTAAAATTAATAATAAAGTTAAATTATGAGATTAGTTTAAAATAATGTAACATTTTCAAATTGAAATATGAATGGTTTCACAACATAACAGGTTATTAATTACACAATGTGAATATGACTGAAGACAACTAGATTTTTTAAATATATAAATATTTAAATTATTAGGGGTTGTTTTCCATTTAAGAATGTTTTAAAGATATCTTCCATTTTAAATCTATCATGTGATGTGATATAGTTATTCTTTTATCAAAGTCAAGAATCTCTCAGCCAATATGTCCAAGAAAAACCTGTTAGCCCTTTCCATTCCCCACATTCTTCTCTATTCTGCTCTATTCCATTTTCACAGCATCATTTTTGTCTACTCCATGGCCTTTGTATCTAGATCCCCCGTTTTCTAACCCCAGCATAAAGACCAATAATCAACTTTCTGTATAATCACTTGGTCTATATTTATTCTCCTATAACTTCATTATTTGTACCCTTCTGGTTGTAAGCATTTATACTCAATTAGCAGATGCCTAATATTTTTCATGCCTTCCTTACATAATTTGCAGACTAAATTGCCGACATTTCCCCATTTATGAAGATATTCTTTTATTACTATTGATCCTACTTGAGCTTTGAACAGCAGACTACTTTCCTTGCTATTATCATAAATTTACTCACAATATTCTGTTTACTTCTACAAATATTTAGACTCTTTCTGTCCAGCACCTTATTTTTTATTAATGCATCTATTTTTCTCTCATATTTTTTGACAATATAACACTCAAACCAACAATCCTCCTAACACAATCATTTCACTTTTTGTATAAGTATACTGGCATACTATACTCCCTTTCGCACTCATCTTGTTGCCTATCCTTTACTCGTAATCCAACTTAATACTGTTTTGGCTATTCTCTTACTATCTGTAAATTGCAGTCTAGCAAATATTTTCATTTTGCTTTTTGCATCTCTCATATAAAAACTTGACCCTCCCATTTCTCTTTGAATTGCCTCCTTTGTCATTTACACAGCTACATCTAATGCATGTCTTACTACTTCTCTTTGTACTTTTTCTAAGTAATCTGACACCCCTTTATTAGCACATAATGCATCATTACCATAAGTTAACTCTGCTACTGCCACTCCCCCCATACAAATCTAACTCCATCACATTTATTATATGAAAACACTGTTAATTTATTCATCGGTGCCTTTTTTCTTTGCTTCATTTATCAATTCTTTTCTCCCATTCTTCCAAGTAATTTCTCTGATTACTTAAGATAATTCCCAAATAGTTATACCTACTCATCACATTTAACTTTGTATCCCCCATTAAAAATTCTTTCTCTTCTCTTTCCCCAGGCATTTATTATCATTACTTTTTATTTTTCTTCACTAAATTTGATTTCCATCTCTTTCCCACCCTTGCACAAGTCTTCAGAATAACTTCCCTATCTGCCCTACTTTATTTACACATGAAAATATCATCAGAAAATAAAATACCTGATAATGTATACACTCACCATCTATTAATGGTACCTCTACCCCTCTTCCTAGTCTTTTTATTGCCCTCTCCATTTTTTTCAAATATAACAAAAACAAAATAGGTGACATAGAGCATCCTTGGCTTAGTCCCACCCCATTTTTAACTCTGATTCTGTACTTCTTAATTGATACATACAGGAATTATTTTCATACAATCTCGTAATAAGATTCAGTTCCATTTAATCCCAAATCTACTAAACTTACCCATAATCTATTTATATTTACTCTATCATATGTCATCTCTATAACTAGGACAGACCATATATAACTGATTACCTGTATTCCTACTCATATTTATAAGTTGTGACTAC
Source organism: Epiperipatus broadwayi (assembly GCA_028023455.1). Classification (NCBI taxonomy): domain Eukaryota; kingdom Metazoa; phylum Onychophora; class Udeonychophora; order Euonychophora; family Peripatidae; genus Epiperipatus; species Epiperipatus broadwayi. The sequence continues at coordinate 104,751 of JAQFVV010013060.1, read as the reverse complement.
AAATAAACTATTTCCTATATGCCTATCCATTCTAAAACTTTCTTGCATTTTTCTCACTTTATTATTAATATTAATATTTAAAAAAGGTGATAAAGAAGTTATAAGAAATTACAAACCTATCAGTCTTTTATCAGTTTTATACAAAATTTTTACTAAGATAATTGCAACTCGTCTACAGAAAACACTGGATTTCCATCAACCAAGAGAACAAGCAGGATTTAAAAGTGGTTTTAGTACAGAAGATCATATCCAGGTATTGAGAGAAGTTATAGAAAGGACAAATGAATATGAGTTGTCATTATGCTTAGGATTTGTAGATTATGAAAAGGCATTTGATTCTATAAACATTTCTTCAGTGATTAAAGCATTGGATCATCAAGGTATAGATCCAGGATACTGTCATATTTTAAAGAATATTTATAAAAATACAACAGCAACAATTAGATTACATAATGATAGTAGGAAAATCAACATTGAAAAGGGTGTAAGAGAGGGTGACTCCATATCTCCAAAACTGTTTACAGCAGTGCTGCAAGAAGTATTTTGTGGATTAAAATGGGAAGGTAAATGGAGATTATTTAAGTCATTTAGATTTTTCAGATGATGTAGTTGTTTTTGCAAATGATGCTTTAGAGTTACAGGAAATGTTGCAGGAGTTATCAGATGAAAGTAGAAAAGTAGGACTAAAGATAAATGTTAAAAAGACTAAAGTAGTGTTTAATAGATTTTCTCAAAATATGAAAATAAAGATTGATTATGATGAGTTAGAAGAAGTTAACAGTTACAAATACCTTGGTCCGATTATTAATACAGATGGAAACATAATGGATGAAATTAATCATAGAATTAAACTTGGTTGGAGTGCTTTTGGTAGAAATAACTTGATACTGAAAGAAAATATGCCTATGTGTTTGAAAAGGAAGGTTTTTAATAAATGTGTTTTGCCAGTTCTTACTTATGGATCTGAGACTTGGACACTTAATAGAAGAGCAATACAAAGACTTCAGATCACTCAAAGAAGTATGGAGAGATGCATGTTGGGAGTAACAATAAGAGATCAAAAACGCAATGTATGGGTAAGAGAACAAACAGGTGTTACTGACCTCATTGAAAAAATTAAAAGACTGAAGTGGAGTTGGGCTGGACATATTGCTAGAAGAGATGATAATAGATGGACAATTGAAATTTTAAACTGGATTTCAAGAGATTGTAAAAGACCCAGAAATAGACCACATGTGAGATGGATGGATGAAATAAGAAAGTGTGCAGGGGTGATGTGGAGAAGAGAAGCTAAAGATAGGAAAGGATAGATTGAACTTGGAGAGACCTTCATCCTGCAGTGGATTGATAATGGTTGATGATGATGATTATTTTCTTCCATCAATTTTGCCACCCTTCCAGACACCATATATGCAAACTTTATATAACACCAATACTACTGGTCTATAATTGTTTATCTTTCAATAGTCCTTATGCTTTCCTTTAAATAACAGCCTCATTCTTGTATTATTTCAGCTACCTGGAAATTCTGTCTTCTGTGCCATCTTATTAAAACATTATAATAGATTTAATTTTTTCCTTATTTCCCAAATTCATCATCATATCTGCTACCATCCATCTAAACTTTTGCCTTTCCATTTTTCAACTTCTTTCCTGCCTCATTCAATTCATTTTCTGTAAAACTATTTCCATTACTATGCACTTTTATGATTGTTGTTATTCTGTCCTTCACATCTAATATCTTTTCTATATACATTACATACTTATTTAAGATTGACTCTAATTTTTCTCTACAACTGCATTCTTTCTCCTCATCACTTAATAATACTATTTCTCTCTCCTCTACATTCCTTCTTTAATATATTTCCAAAATATTTTACTCCTTCTCTTCTACTTTTATTATATCCTCCAATAATTTACTATTTAATTTTATTCTGTCTATATAATTATCTATTTTAGCCAACTTATTTTTATTTAAATAGTTTTTTCATTTAATATTAAAATCTCTTTCACTTTCTTTGTTTTTAATAGCACATTTATATTCTCTGTCTGCTTTCTTTTTCTATTTTACACTTTTACTAATTCTTATTTTTCTATTACTTTTACTTTTCTGAATATTCCCAACTAATACCCTATTTATAACTCTATTTTATCACACCAGTCCTTATATTCATCCCCAACAAACTCTTCTATAATTTAGTCAAATTTTATATTCTTCTAACTTATTCTTATCATTCATTATCCATCCACCTCTTTCCATCACATTACTAACCATTTCTATTATTAAAACATATGATCACTATTACTTACTCTCTCTTTGTTATCAAACTCTTTAATTCCCCATACTTTATTCATTTCCCTCTTTATCTACTAATACATAATCTATTGTGAGAAATATATTATTTCTAGACCATATATATTGCTCCTCATAAATATTTGATAAAATTTCTAATGCTCAAATTCACTCTCTGATAAAAAAAACTTTCAAAAGTTGTCCATTTTTATTATCCAAGTCATCAATTTCTTCAATATGCCCATATCCCCTATAACTCTTATTTTCTTCCCCTTTTTTGAAACTCTGTATATCTTTAAATAAGCATTCATATATGCTACTGTTCCACTCCATTATTGTTCGACTATCTCTAATGGCCATATACACTATAGTCACCATCCATTCTTCTCTTACTAATCTCATCTCAAACCACAAATGTTTCTTGACATTTTACAATATTTAAATATTTATTTAACACAACTCCCATACTACCAGTCTTTTTTTCTATTTATACCCTGCCATACCCAATTTTCCAGTATAGGTTCTTCTTCTCTTAGATATGTTTCCATTACTGCTAATATCTCAAGCCCTTTATTTTTAACTGCTTTTTTTAATTCCAACCAATGTTTTGATCTCTTACCATCTTGCATATTCAAAGATCTAATTTTAATAATTTCTTCCTTTCTTACTACCCTTTTATAAATTCTTTTGATTCTTTATTTTCTATTATATTTGTAATTAATTATGTGTGATGTGAAGAGCATCTTTTTTTTTTTGGAATTAAGAATCTCTCAGCCACTATGCATAGAAAAACTTGTTAGCCACTTTACCTTGCCTTTCCATTCCCCATCCTAAGTTTCTCCCATATTCTTCTCTATCCTACTCCATTCCATTTCCACAATATAATCTTTGTCAACTCTATGGCCTTTAATCTAAATCCCCCTTATCTTTTCCCAAATCCAGCATAAAAACCAAGAACGCATTTTCTGTATAATCATTTTGTTTGTATTTTTCTCCCACTTCATTATTTGTACCTGCGTGTAGGCATTTACATTCAATTAACAGATGCCTAATATTTTTTTATGCCTTACTTACATAATTTACAGACTAAATCATCCATACTTTTCCATTTATGTGTATATTCATTTGTTGCTAAAGATCCTGTTCGAGTTTTAAATACTAAATTACATTCTTTGTTATTATTATAAATTAACTTGCACCCAATATTGTTTATTTCTATATATATATTTAAACTCTGTTTATCCTCTATACTAGTTCTTCATCTTTCCAACTCCCTATTCTCCTAACACAATCATTCCACCTTTTGTAAAGTATACTGACATAAAGTTTTTATCCAAATCTTCTGCAAACCATACTACCTTTCTCACCCATCTTGTTGCTTGTTCTTTACTCATAACCTAATTAAATACTATTTTGGCTATTCTCTTATTATTCATAAATTGCAATCTGCCTAATATTTTGCTTTTTGCATCTCTCACATAAAAACTTGACCATCCCATTTCTCCTTAAATTGCCTTATTGTCATCCACACATCTGGATCTAATGCATATCTTCCTACTTCTCTTCATACCTTTTCTAAGTAATCTAACACCCCTTTACTAACACATAACACATCATTACTATAAGTTAATCCTGCTACTGCCACGCCCTTTCCATACAATTCTAGATACATCATATTTATTATATGAAAACACTGTTAATTTCTTTATCAGTCTCTTTCTTTTCTTTGCTTCATTTATCAATTTTTTCTCCCATTCATCTAAGCAATTTCTCTGATTACCTAAGATAATTCCCAAAGTTATACCTATTCACCATATTTAATTTTATATTCCCCAATAAAAAATTTCTCTTCTCTTTCCCCAGCATTTATCATTATTACTTTTGATTTTTCTTCACTAAATTTAATCCCCATCTCTTTATCCACCCTTATGCATGTCTTCAGCATAACTTCCCTAATTTCTGCGCACAAGAAGATATCCGCAAATAAAGGACCCAATAATGTATATATTTCCTTGCTCCCTCCCCCCCATTGGCTATTTGATCACAAAAGAAAAATAAAGGAGGCATTTTACATCAATGGAAACATCCATGACATTAATAGAAAAGACACTTGCTTCGAGATCTCGAAGAAGTGGGCTACGTAATACTAGCTTATTTGAATATTTGTATTTGCATATATTTTATTATACATTTTATGAAGGCTATGAATATGAGGCATGGATCCTCGAAAACGTTAAGCCGATAAACTTTAATACTAATTTATATCTCCTCTAATTAACAATTATATATAACAATTAATAAACAATCTTACTAATAACTATTATTCTTTTACATACTTACTCCACCTATTTTTTATATCAATTATTAAATCTAAATTTATAAAAATATATAGCATAATTATGAAATATATAAACATATGTAATTTTTTTCTACTACAACATTATGGATATTGTGTACATCTAAAATATATATCTATAGTTAAGTATCAGTGGCGAATCTATCACAATGATTTGTAAAAAAAAATTGTATACTTATTTATTAGATGTTATAATATTTCTAATCTTAAAACATCTTAGCTAGAATTAAAATCTTACTATTGATTATATTTTTGTTCTATGTTCAATTAATCTCTTTCAAATTAGAAAAAAAAAAAAAGTACTGTAATGTAAAATTACAATATATTCTTACAAAAATTATTTATCCTTCTGACTGAAGTATTAAAACAGGCAAAACTCACTATATATATTGCCACACAAAGCAATCTAGAGTAATCAATGGATGCCAGAAGGCTTGTGCATAAAATCCCCATCTAGTGCCTACTCATCCAATATCCCCACACTAATTTCTGGCCTTCGTCAGTGAGGAGCCTGGGATCTGAGAGCACTGTATCTAGATATATAGTGAGTTTTGCCTGTTTTAACAACAGTTATACACAAGCATAAGAGATGGTCATGTGATGTTTATTGGCTTAAAACTGAAGTATTATTATATAGATAGATAATTGAATTGTTGTTTGTTTGGAAAGCCATATAATGTTCGAGCACTATCTAGGCATCTTCAGCTCTCATTTCTCAACTTCACCATGATATTAAAATGCACAGAATAACTGTTATATATTATAAATTTAAATTTATTTTTTTAAGCCAGATCACATTTCCTGAAGATTTGTGATGATGGTGTTTTAGTTGCATTTATATATTGGACTATTTCCATCAACTAATATGAGTATTGAATGTCTTTAGAAAAATTTAATTTTATTTAAATATTTCAAATACATTCAAACTTAGATTATGGAAATAGTTCAATATATAAATACAGATCACATTGTATTATTATTTGGCTTTTTGTCTTAACAAAATGTGTGTTGAATTTATTTAAAAAGTATTTACTTATAGATTGTATATAACTGTTTGCCACTTTTAATTCTATATAATTATAATATTTAATAGTTTAATAAACATTTGTATTTTAGATATGATATGAAATATAAACAAAAAGTCTCGTCAGAAGACATATTTCTTCAATTGGGAAATAAAACACCGGCAACTGCAAGTTGTGAGGATTTGGAAGTAAGTCAAAATCTAATCGAAATTATTTGATTGCTTTTCAAACTTGCAAAAGGCATAATTATAACCATTTTTTCTTAAGTCTTATTATTTATAGTTTATGCTAGTTACAAATATTACGATTCTAACGACTTATTTCTCTGAGTAAACACTAGTGATCTTTAGCTTTATTCACAACAAACTAATTATATATTGATCTCATTCAGTAGATATATATTGCAATGACAATAAATTTGTCTGACAAGTTTCAGACTAATTGGCATCATAGAAAATTGAAAAAACTGGATAATACATTAATGCAATGGCTAATTTATTCATAGTATATTTTCCAAACTAATGTTAACAGTTTTTTAAAGTTTTATGTTGTGCTTGTTTTCTGTCAGAGAACTTGCATATTAATAAAACAATCAAACATTTAAATCTCCAACCTAAAATAAGTGTTTTTGAAGCCATTTAGTTTTGAATCTAGTTTAGTCACTTTATATTCATAAATTACTTCAATTATAGGCCATTTTAGGCATGTTTAATCTTTGAGGTAAAGAGGTTACACTATTCTGTTAGGATTTGTTCCTTACATATATACTTAATAATTTTTAATTGTTATAGAGGTTGCCTTGACTACAGGTTGAGATTGTTGATAGGTTAAGAGTTGATTGTTATCATCTACATTTATAAATCTATTAGTCTTTAGTAATTGGCTTTATTGTCTTAGTAAATATTTATACTTCTAACTACATCTAAATAAATCAACGATATAATATATCTTTATATAACAGCAATAATATATATAATAATAATCATCCACATAAAAGCTCTTTTCGGCAAATATTAACTTTTGCCCTTTTCAATGTGCTTCAACTAATTTACAATTATGATCTATATATTTATATACATACATATATTTAGTAGTAAATATATACAATGTTGTATTGAAATTATATAACAAATATCATAACTATTTAAATTTATCCAGCAAGATTATCTAGATTACAAACGCCAATTATGAAGCAGTTGAAAAATAAACCATTTTATATCTGTTTACAATTTGGACTTTCTAATCTACCAGTATTGCTGGATAAATTTAAGGCTAAATCATCACACATGTGGATATGTAAAATTTTTTGCTTAAAAAATAATCTGCCATGTCTGCAACTAAAATTAAAATTTAACTGCGTAAGATAAACAATAATTTTAAACACCAGATTTCTTAACAGATGCAAAATTCTCCAGTGCAAACCAGAGTAAACAATGGATGCAGAAATGTTTATGCATAAAATCCCTATCTAGTGCCTACTCATCCAATATTTCTAGACTAGTTTCTAGTGTGACTTTCATCAGTGAGGAACAGCTTGTATAAGCATAGGGAATGGTGATCATATGATGTTTAATGGTTTAATATTAATCCTGCCCACTAAAATTAAGATGACTATGGTTATTGAAGAACCAGACACCAAAATGTGTAGAGACTGAACTGAGTTCAGATCTATATGACAACAAGAGAATGAGCTTCAAATGAAAACATTATTGTGTTTTCATTTGGACTCAAAGGTTTATAGGTAACTAAAAAGGTAAAATGTGGTTGCTGGAGGATTGCATTAGATCCTAAGATCTAGATGCAGTGCTCTTATCTTCAAGGCTCCTCACTGATGAAATCCACAAGCTAGAAATTAGTCTGTGAATATTGGATGAGTATGCACTAGATAGGGATTTTCTACATCCATTGATTACTCTGGTTTGCACTGAATGGTGCTACTGTATGGAGTTTTGCCTGTGTGATAACAGCTGTGTAAACATAGGGTGTGGTGATCATGTGATGCTTAGTGGTTTAACACCAGATTTCTTCTATAAGATGATTATTTAGACATATAGAAAATGATAATTGTACAGTAAATTGATCTTAAGGTCTTATACATTTGAACATCCTAATGGTAGGATCTTTTTTTTTCTTCAAAATTGTTAGTCACCTAAGAATTGATTCTGTTAACTTTCAGCTCTAAGTCTCCCATTGGAGAAGACATATTTTCTTGAACTGCGAAATAGAATACCAGTAACTGTAAACCCAGAAATGAAAATCTAGTGATTACTGATATTTCATTTCAAAATATTTATCAAAGAAATTTTTGTTTGTTGTTTTTTTTAAGTAGATTTTTTGTAATACATATGATACCCTAGTACTATTAAATTATACATGTAAACCAAGAAAATATAATTTTTTATATGATAAATAAATAAATAATCATAGTTAGTTGCTTGGGAGGTTATCTGACATTTGAGTGGTGAAACACTGAAATAACATGTTAAACATAATAATTCTAGTCAACTGATCAAACTGCGATTTTATTTTTGCTTTATCAAGTTGAGAATCGATCTACTAACCCTTGGCTCTCGTGTTCATTTTCTATCATTTCACTCAGCTACATAAGTCTTTCTTAAAAAATATTTCATATTAATTTTAATAAATCTTTAATAAAAATAATTTGTTTAAAAATTAGAATTAATTTCAGCCATCTGTCATTCATAAGTTATTTAAATTGTGATCAACATGTGGTCTTAATAGTTTTCATCATAGTAGATATATAATCTTTCCAAGTAATTTTCGCATCCTCTGGTCAACATTGCAGATTAATTCCAGAGATGGAATCTCAAGGATAGCTCTTATAAAAAATGTTTCATAATTCAGATGCAAAATTAACAAAGCATATGACACACTTGAACGAGAAGCTATAAAGATACACAGAAATTACTATACGCTAAATGCTTTCGAGGCCTTTTGCCTCATATTCATAGCGGTACTGTGAGCTGCAGAACGAGGAAATGGGGCAAAGAAACAAAGCAGTATGCAAAGCATATGCAAATGAACGAGATAGTCCAACATTTAGAGATGTCAAAGCAGGTATCTCGTCTATTGATGGAGTTATTAATGGCAATAGACGAGATACCTGCTTTGACATCTCTAAACGTTGGACTACCTAGTTCATTTGCATATGTTTTGCATACTGCTTTGTTTCCTTGCCCTATTTCCTCGTTCTGTAGCTCACAGTACCGCTATGAATATGAGGCAAAAGTCCTCGAAAGCGCTTAGCGTATAGTAATTTCTGTGTATCTTTATAGCTTCTCGTTCAAGTGTGTCATATGCTTTGTTAATTTTGTATATTAAATTATTGAGTGAGAAGTTTTAAAATCCTTAATAATTCAGATGATAATAAGTTTATCTGAATTATTTCAATCATAAAATAAGTGAAACTGAAATCCTGAAAAAGAAAAAAAAGTGCTAACATTCTAAGACACCTCGCAAAAATAACCTGTAATTTTAAAAATAAAATCCACATTTAAAAAATATGAATATAAAAAAATATTAATAAAAATAAAGAATAATTATATGGCTCTATTGTTTGGGCATTCATAAAAATATTCTAGCACCAGAAATGACAGAATTAGATAAGATCCATCGACTTTAAGTTCCGTAGTTTGCTGTTAACACTGCACTAAACCATGTAACATAGTAAAAATAATTATAAATAAAAGTAATATGCAATTTCTTTATTAATCCACAGATCAACAGAACTGGTTCATGCACACTCTTTATTATTGCTCAAAGAATCATTATATCTTAAATGTTAATATTTCAAAAGGAAGGTTTTGTAAATAGATGGGAGATTATAGCCTATCTGAATTTTAATAATTATCATTGATTATTATTCCTTTTAACATATATGCCTTAAAAAGTATTATGATATAAAAATATGTATTTTAATACAAATCAATTAAATTGTCATTTTTTTGTTATTTAAATTATTTGGTTCTGCACCATTCTGAACTTATTGATCTCATTTCACATGCGTAAATGAACAATTCATTTTAGACTCTGACAAATCATATTCTGAGGTATGGAAATGTGAAGTGATGTTGCCAGGAATTAATGCATCCATAGGTGTTCTTCCTGAGAAAAAAGTGAAACTCAAATTTAAGGGACAGTGTAATTCAACCCCTATGTCAGTGGCTCTCAACCTTCCTAATGCCATGACTCTATAATACAGTTCCTTATGTTGTGGTGACCCCCAACTTTTAATTTTGCTACTGTTATGGATCGAAAATGCATTTTCCAATGGTCTTACGCAACCCCTGTGAAAGAGTTGTTCAATCCTCAAAGGGGTCATGACCCACAGGTTGAGAAGAAAAAAATAAAAACAGATAGATGAAGGTTAAATGCAAACTTCTGAAGATAATTTGAAGTAAGATGATCAGGAAATTATAACATGGAAATCTTACATAGAGCAGTTATATAAGTAACATATAGTTTCATCATCATTATTGTTGATATAAATCCTAATTATATTTAAATTAAGCAAACTTAAAGTTTGATCAGTCTTCGTTAATGGATGGCTCACCATATTGATATAAAAATAATCTAGTTCCATGTTAAATGTATTCATTTGTATGTGTATATATAAATCATCAGAAGATACATCATTCAGATTCCTGACACAATACATATTTAATAAATCTAAAATAAAATCTGTAATATTTCTCATTACTAAAAAAAAACTTATGCTACTTATTTTAGATTCATGATGGATTTGCTTCTAAAATATTTTTGGTTATTGATAAACAGTATAAAAATATTAATTATCAGCACCATATTGTTTTGTTGTTATTATGATGTTTATAATAACAAACTTTACATAGTTTTTTACTGAAAGGAGCATAAAAACTGAAATTAATTTAAATAATTTATTAATACCTATTACAGTATTAAAAAGCATAAATAATTATTACTAATGTTCATTATTATATATACATATATTTGCAAAATATATTTAAAAAACAATCAGAATTATATATTTTCATTATTCGCATAAAATTTGCATAATTTTTAATTTCATTTCATTGCTCTTTTTTGCATTTACTGCATTTAACTTGGCTGCAATGAATTCACCAAAAAGAGAATTTTCAGACTTTTGAGAATTTTTAGTTTCTAAAACTTCCGTCAAGTGAGATACGGTTTTTAAAAGTTCCCTTTCTATAGTATTTGATCTTTTTCTCAGTTTAGAAGATTCTAAATCAGATGATTCTATTAAAATTTCTGGTATGACTGGATTAACAGTTCTTACGTTCGTTAAAGTTTCTGGATAGTTTTGGGATGAACCAACTTCTACTGCTGATTCTGAAGATGGAGATAATGGTGGAGATGCTATTTCACATGGATAAAAACTATGTGTTGAAGAGTCTGTTTCAGAAAGACTGATTCTTACATTATTTTCAGCCCTAAAAAAAAAAAAAATGTTAGCATTATAAAATAGAAATTAAATAATAATAAAAATGCTTCACATAATATAATTGAGATGCTAAATACAAAAAAAAGGACTATTAGAATGAAATAAGAATTTAGAATGTAATCTAAAAGTACAGATGGAGAGATTGATTGACGAATAGACAGGCGAATAGATGGATTGATGGTTGAATGAATGAATAAAATCATGGCTTTTAATCCACTGCAAGATGAAGATCTCTCTAAGTTTAATCCAGTTTCTTTGATCCATAGCTTTTGTCCATATCTATTCAGAAAATGTACTTCTTACATTCATTCATTTCACCTGTGATTTTTTTCTAGGTTTTTTATAATTTATTTGCATCCAATTTAAAACTCCACCTATCCATCTATTATTGCCTTTTTCTAGCAGTGCAGCAGCTTCATTTTAGTATCTTAATTATTTTAATGATGTCATTAATATCTGCATGATATCTCACCAATGTATTTCGTTTTTGATTTTTTCTTCTTACTCCTAACATATATTCCTTATTACCTAAATGAGTGATCAAAAGTTTCTTTATTGTTTTCAGTTAAATGCCCAAATTTTAAATTCGTAAGTAATAATTAATAAAAGATACCGAATTCAGATCCATAAATAAGAATTGATAACACATGCCTGATTATGTACTTACTTTTTGTACTTATTATTTCTGGAAAAGCAATCTATCCAAGTTTAATTATATTATTATTAATATCAACTATTATAGTTTCTGTTTATGTTACTAATCTGACCAAAGTATTTATAGCTGTTAACTTCTACTAATTTATGTTTTTTGTTTTTTTATTTTCTTCTGAACGAATTAATTGAACATGAGTCTAGTCTTTTTAGTATTTATCTTTAATTCTACTTTCTTATTTTCATCTGATAACTTTTGCAACATTTCCTGAAGCTCCTAAGCATTATTTACAAAAACAATCACATCATGAACAAACTTTAGATGACTTAAATAATGCTTCCCCTTTTAAATCCACAGAATACTTTTTGTAAAACTACAGTAAAAAGTTTTTGAAAATATAGAACCATTCACCCTTCTCATCTTAAACTTCTTAGTATCACTACGTAAGCTCATCATATATCTTGATGATTCAAAGCCCTTATGTTTATTACAGTGAATCCAGAGCAAACACATTAATACAAGGTTTAAACAGCATGTGTATTAAAATAAACTTAAGCTGGATTCCTCAACGTTACCAGTCTTTTTGGAGTACGATTTATTTGCTTACATTTTCAGTCCTAGTGAAATAAAAATTGGTTTGTAATGAACACAATAATAGGAAAGATAAAAGTGAAGAGGCTTGATTTATTTATAATGGTAACATTATAATGAATAGGAAGTCTAATAGTGTTCAGTTGAGTACTGTTTGGAATATGCGCAATTAGATTGGCGATTTCATAACTTCAGCATTGAGGTTTGCCATTGACAAGGATGCTCAGTATCGAAAATGCATTTAGGTTATACTGCTATTTATTATCTTCTATTTATTTCTGTATTTTTGGAAATAATATTCCTTATGTTTATGAAAATGTTTATAGAATCAAATGCCTTTTCATAATCTATAAATTCTAAACATAATAGCTACTCACATTCATTAATCCTTTCTATAATTTCTCTCAATATTTGTATGTAATCTATTGTCTTAAAACAATTTTTAAATCCAGTTATTTTTTGGTCGGTTAGAATTCAAAGTTTGCTATAGATGAGCTGTAATTATTTTGATAAAGACTTAATATGAAGAAACTCACAGAAGACTTATGAATCTGTAATTTCTAATATCTTCTTTATTATATATTACTATTGCATTCTTCCAATAACTTGATTCATCTGCATCATTTAAACATTTGGTATATAGCTTTATTAACAATTTTTCTATGTCTTCACATTCTTCTTTTAAAATATTAATAATTCTGCTTTTTCCTTCTTCGTAAACTTAATTGCATGTCTCATCTCTTCATTTAAAACATCTGGCATTTTAGAAAATGTAGTAATTGAAAGAGAAACTTTGTGGGGTTTTTTGTTTCTTTATTACTATATAATTTTTTATAGAAACTTCCATACATTTTATAATGTCAACTCTTTTTTTATTAATAGTTTATCTTCTTGTTGACACAATATTCCTTCTAATACAAGATGTTATTTTACATTTTTCAAACTTTTCAATTCTCATTTCTTATATTAAATTGAAAGGCTGCAAACCTTTTGTGCTTATTATAATACTTATCTGACAGCCAATCAGATGAAAATAAATATTATTTCTTATATATTTTTAACTCTTTTGGGTGTCATTTTACAAAATTTTGATTATTTTTAAAAATTTCTTCTTTTCAGTAGAAAATGTATGGATTAAATTGCTACTTTTTTTGAGCAACTATTTTTCTTTCAATTCTTAATAGTATCAGTTAGCCTTAAATTAATTTCGGTCAAATCAGAAACATCTTCAAAGTATGTTAATATTTTGAAATGATTTGTAAGTTCATTAGAGTTTCTCAAGATTGGAAATAGCATACTGACTTTCTTATTAGTTTTTGTCTCTCTAATTTTGCACTAATACACATCTGTATTGAATCTATTGAGAACATTATAATCTTGAAATATATATTTTCTGTAAGTCAAAATGTAATCCATGTCTATTTCCTTTTAGTATTTTTCTCAAAGAAAAAATTCATAATATAGGTTTTCTTTTTTTGCAAACTTCACAAGTCTACATTCTCCCTCATTTCTATCAACATAATCAAATTTTCTCAATTTCATCATTAAATTGTTTATCAATTCTAGCTTTAGTTTCCTATGACAATTTTAAAATGTTATTTGATTTGATTAAAAGGATTTTGTAAATCCATATAAAATTTCTCTAACTTCATCAGAATGAGAAATTATTGGGGCATAAATCTGAATTATCTGCATGTAGTATCTTCAATTAATTTGAATAACTAATTTTGCCATTCTGTCTGATATGACCATCAACCTCCATAATGTTGTTTTCCAATTTTTTATTTATAATGAACTTCACTCCACTTCTGACCAATATATCTGCCTTTGTAATAAAGTACGTGTTCACTTTTTTAAATCAATTGTCTCTACCTTTTCTTTTAATTTCATAAAGCCTAACAATGCCTCATTTATTATTAGACAATTCTTCCAATTTGTATAATCTTCTCTTCAATTGAAAATCTAGTATCTAAATAAAAGGTCACCACTGAATGTCAATCTGAATCCACAATCAATGAATTCTTAGCAGCTTCTGCCTTCAGCCATCAACTACTGCCTTCACTGTTGACTTTAATCTCATGGGAATACAAGCCATAAATAAATAAAAAAAATAAAGAGTCTGAATAAAAAAAAAAACACTTTGAAGAGCTTATTGCGAACAAAGTGTCTCCTGCATCCCTCCACAGATGAACAGTAATGTAGTTAAGATTATTGACCAGGATAATCAGCGGCTAGTTTTTTTTTATATACCCATTTAATGACTATTAATTGAATGACTAGCAGAATTGGTATAACTCCTCTGTCTAATAAAAATTTCTAATTTTACTTGGAAATCCTCAGAGAAAATTTTCATCAATCTCCACCCTGATTTACATTTACACAGGCAAAAGCACTAACACTCCACTGTGAAGCCTTGCAGTATATATAAATATACTCAAGAACAAATTTAACTTTATAAAATATAACTGAAATTATTGCTTTAGCATTTTATATTAAGAAGATGAAAAGTAAATAGTCATCATAGGATCCATAGGTATATGATAGCTACTCTCCCTTTCTATGGCAAAGGTTGCATCATATTACAGCTATATTCTCTTTAACAAATGTTTTCTATCAACCCTTATTTATAGATCTGAGACTTGGACATTTAATAGAAGAGCAGTACAGAGATAGACACTAACATAGTGATACATAGGAAAAGATAGATGTGTTTGGTTTTAATAAGGAAGACCCAAAATGAAATATATGGATAAAAAGACAGAGAGATATTACTGGCATCACTGAAAGAATGGATATAGAATGAATATATTGTTAAATAAGATGATCAATGGACAACAAAAGATATAAAAAAATATTATGTGAGATAGTCTAATGGTAAAGTTTCCTGAAATGTTGAGGAAAAAGCTATAAATTAAAAAACTGGATAAAATTTTGGAGTCAATATCATCATTCTGGAATAATATTTAAAATGATAATCATTATATGTACATATATATCCTACATATATAATCTGTAATACTTTGGCTAATGAATTTAAAGTATGTTTGCAACCAATTAATTTTTTTAGATTTATATTGCATTCCAGTCTCTCTCATTATACATATACTTCATGAAAATAACTTCATACTTCCATTTATCAGAAAAACTAAATGCCCCAAAATATTCGATATCCATATAGAATTGATAGCTCAACTTTCTGTTTATATATCAATTTATTATATATATATTCCTTACAAAATGATATGTATATTCTTCTGTATATTATAGTGTGGATATAAATTATCACCAAAGTATGAATGGATTAAACACCTCATATATATTTAAATATTTGCTAATGCATTCAAACTTCGAAATATCTTAGAGGCTGCAATTAAAATATATACAGGGAGAATGTTTTGTTTCTGTATGAATACTGAGGGGTTTCAATGAAATTTTGAAATACATGAGAAGTGAATAAAGTATTGGTCTGAAAAGTGTTACACTGGGAAATAGCTCATGGTTTGGCAAGAAGCTAGCAAGGAGTGTGTTTAAGTCTAAAACATTTTTTTGATTATATTTATATATAAATTAAAGTGAGCACCTTTATTATAAAAGATGTGAACCTATATTTCAAATTCATCTATGCACATATCTTTTAATTGTTAACATCAGTCACTCCAGTTACCTTCCATGTAGCAGAGGTTATACAGGAATGCTGCAGAAAATCTCAGAAATATCTGAATAACCTTTACTTCTCAGAATATAGCTGGCAGAACTTAGTTAGAACATCAGTACAAAACTAATATCAGCAACAATGAAATATACACACAGATGAATTTGAGATTTAAACACATGTTTATATATATATAAATAAACAATTCTAAAATCGGTGAATTCTGTTACATAAATATATTCTTAGATTCTGATTTTGAACAAATAACATTTTTTTCTCAATGAATAAAAAATATTCAGAATGAACAATAAATGACTCCCACATACAATACAAAATCACATGTAACACTGTAACAGAAATTAGATTATTTAATATTTTAGAAAATGTTTAACATTACTTTATTATCATTTTCAAATACAATTATTGGAACAACGTTAAAATATGCCACACAGTTCGTGTAGTGATAGAGTAATGGATTCTGGAATTCAAAATTCATGGAGTGAGATTCCACTTTTGTTACTTCTAGTATTGGAACTTATGAACTCTGGAGCAATAAACCATTTGGTGATTATGATGATAATTATTATTATTGTGTTAATGATAACTAAATGTTTAGTTGCTTAAGAGGTCATGTAATATTTGAGCACTGGAAATAACAAGTTGAGCTTCAATCTAATAATCTTTAGTTGTAGAGTTCATTTACCATACTGCTGTGGAATAATTATATTATATTAAAAAAAAAAGATTAGAACTCGAATTTACATTATTAGAAAAGTATTTTAAAATGTACCAAATATTTTTATTTCTTAATAAGCCGTATAATATTATATATATATGATCATTCAATTCAATGCTTGAATGATAGTTTTTTTATCATAATGCATTCATTGAGAAGCCACCCATTTATTTGAAAACAGCTTCATGACTATATTTACTTCATTTCGCAAAATAGTATAAACATATGTTTAGAAAATTAGTCAAAATATATATGAAAAAAGTAGATATACTAATTGTGCTTACTTTCTAGGTTTGATATAGTTATCTAAAAATGACATCATTTTCATATAAGACCAAGGAATCTTTTTATAACTTCCTGAAGCATGTCTTTGTTCACTTAGTTCTTTTTTTTCTTTGACAAATCGCTCCCGCAAGCTTTTCCATCTTCCTTGACATTGAGTAACTAAAGCAAAGAAGAAAAGGGATTTAATTTAATATTTGAAATATTGTGTACATATTTTTAATAATACTTATAGGTATTTTTAATAAGGCATATGAATATTGATATATATTGTAACGGAAATGTATGTTTGAAGGTTGTTCCTTTTTATTTACATATAATACAGATTCTTAAATTCAAATCATCCACCTTCCGTTACCGCAAGCAAAGAGAACATATGGACATAAACGAATCTATATCCATACTTGACTGAACCTGTGACCATACAGATATTGCCCCAAGTTATCTTTCCCGGTCAAACATCTCTCGACTGCTGTAATTATTAAAGAATTACAGCGCTTGGATAAATTATAAATTTAATGGGATCAGAAATGCCATACCACTAGCCTCACGTGTTACTTAGTACTTAAAATGGAGTAATAATAATCCAAACCCTCCGGGTATATTAACTATTTGGAATGGTGAAGAAACGAGACGAAACAGACAAAATAATTAAGGAACATTTAATATAATAAATAAACAACAAAAAAGAAATCAATTAAAATATTTACATACAATAAAGAAAATCATTTTGATATAATGTTACGATTAAGTGTATGAATTAAATCCTATAAATGATAATAATCTATTACAATAAATTATCCATTTACAGTCATCCTTCCCAGTATTAGAAAGAGTCTAATTAGTGTCTATCTCATTAATATCTGAAGTATGTGCACATGTGTACTATATAGGTGTGTTATGTAATTTACCTAGGGTTTTCTTCTTCTCCGACATGAGGGAATGTCCTGTTGGCCGTCATGTGGAATTCCTCCACTTCTTTAGCAGAGACGGCTGTTCTTAGGCTTGGATTTGGTTTGTGGAATCTCTTCTTATGCCTGTAACACTTTCTTCATACTGGAACATCAAGGGCATGTGGCAGGCGCTACACCAGCAGTTGTTACATGGCGAGGTGACCGTACGAGCATAGTGGGTCTGAATCGACCAGCGATTGTGATGGCCCTTAGTCATATCATTCTTGAAGCTTCACTTATGTTGTAAATCATTTTCCTGTTCATATAGTGTTCAGTTTCTACGTCGAGGTCCTTCACTCAGCTTCTGGGTTTTTTCTTTTATAAATTTAAAGGATTTTCATGTCTGCTTTCTACTCTATTGTAATCTGCTTATTATCAGAGCAGTGTCCTCACCGAAGTCTCTACGTGAACTCTCCTCTTACAATTAATTCATTAATATCTTTTTTTCAAATTCTTTCATTATCTTGATCTTTTTGTTTGTTGCTTTTCTCTCACACCTTTCACTTTATGATGCCTTCAACAGCTTATACAAATAAACTTTTTCCATACAATTTTGTAGCAATATTTTACATTTATTTATTATTTATTTTCTTTCTTTTTTTTTTTTTAATAAAATTATTTTCATTTGACATGCATTAAACATTGCTCTCTTTATACATACTTTCACATATGCATTTCTTTCTTCGTCAAAATGTGTATTTTTTTAGAAAAGATCTTTATCTTTTGTCACATTTTAAATTCTAATCTTATTTAAACTCCTCAAATTTTATCTTTTTTATAAATCATTTTAAGTTCCTATTTTGTTTATATTTCCTTTCTTACTGTTGATTTTAAACCAAATATAGGATTTCAATATTTTCTAACTTTATTTCTTATATTTTTTAAAATATAAACTTTGAAGGGTAAAAGATAAGCATCTTGTCCGATTCCATTTCCCTATCTTTTATTTCATTACGGTAATTAATTATGACGACATTTTCTTTCCTCATTGGCTTAATTCTTTTATTTATTGGTTTTTTTTCCTATTTCGAAAAGAAAACTACAATATTTAATATGGTCTAATATTAAATATATATACATGTGTGATCGCAGTATGTGCGATCATCACATTACGACGTTCCCTCTTTTAAAAAATTTTTCTTAAAAAATTTTGATGGATTGAAAGCTATGCACTTCTTAACTTAACTATTGTTATTATGACCCTCTCATATCCATGTCCTTCTAATCTTGGTTAAATGATGATGAGAATATTCCTAGAGGTGACCAGGCAAATTACATTCCCTTTTCTAATGATCGAATCAGCATTACCAAACCGTTTTAATCAAGCTTATACAAACAATATGCAAGTTGACTTCTGCCCCCTGATTGTATATACAGGTTCGAGTCCACAGGATATCTCTGTGACCCAATTAAACCTGTTCATACCCCACATTTTGCAACTTATATCCCTTTAAATGACAATTCTGATCACTATACCGAGGTAGGTTTGATGATTGGCATTTCTTATCCAGCTCCCCATGAGCTCAGAATATTTTACTGATAACTCATTATATACGGGGTTCTTTTCCCCATACATTGGTTTATATTTCACTGACTCGCAATATTTATCAATATCTAACTGGCAACTTCAATCCAGTGAGTCTTTATATGAGAAGAGGATCTCTGACCCTATCTTCCCTATCTAATAACATCTGGTTCACCGCAGAACTCATGCATGAATATATAACAGAGATGGCTTACCATATACTGCTAAGATCCCTACTAAAATATCTATCCCTGCCTACCTCTATCTACGATCTCATTCACTACTCTAACTGATAGTTTGTCTCAATTTGGGTAAAGTGTTCCTTGCAAACTTTTTGGCCATTTACTGGCTCATTCTTCCCTTATATTATCATTATTATTATTTTTTCCTATTCTCATAAAGTCCATTTTTTTATTAATCTTAATCCAGTCCATTTCCAATATTGTACCAGTGAATCCGTCCATTTCTTATAATTGTAATTATGTTTTATCTGGAGGTAGTCTCATCCTGTTGTACTCATATCTGCTTCCTCTGGGATGCAGATTTTGATCCTTACGATCTCTATCCTCTGTCCATTCATAAATATAAATGCTTCCATCCAGTCTCCACTCTATGCCATCCTGCACTCTTGGGTTCTGCTCAGTAAAATTCTCTCTGTTTTCTTCCCATTGACCTTTATTAGGATCCCAACCATTTTTTAATTACAAGTGGTTCCTTTGGAAGTGGTGTATATTTATATCCCTCACCCCTCTGGTTGGCCCTGGTGCTATCCAATGCATTTAGAAACTCAGCAATCCGATCCACTGTCTTCCTCTCCATACTAATCAGTATCTGTTCAATGTCTCTCGGGAAACCATGCCTAATCATCCGATTTATTTGCATTTCAGATAATGGATTAGATGTCATCATCCGTAACTTGGCCACTTGATGGCAAAAGAATGTTGTAAATGATTCCCCCAGTCTCCATTTCTCCTGTGTTGTCTGGTGCAAAATGTTTACTTGGAGTTCATCACTCCAATAACTGGCCATTAAAGCTTTATAATAGTCTGCGAATGTTGTGGGCTTATGAAACAGTGAGTTCCACCACACTTGTCATTCGCCCTGCAAATGACTGCAGGTGACTGCTATCTTGGCCTCCTCATTCATCCTGCTGAACTTGAAATATCTTTCAAGGCTCCCCAAGTGCTCCATAGGGCTTTCTCCTGGGTATCCTGAGAAGACTTGTATTTTTTAAGAACTGATGGAACCCGATAGGATTATCTATGTGATTTCCGTAGCCCTTGTCTATATATCCTCCAGTGGTTCTTGGTTCGATGCCTTCTACTTCTATGTTTGCGCTGTTACTGGCTGACTTTATTCTCTCTTCAAATTTAGACTCTAACCTTTCCACTACTCTCCCTACCTGACTTATGTCCTACTGCATATTCGCCAGCACCCTATTATTTTCCAATCTCATCACTTCAAATTTTTCCTCTTTATCTAAATTCCTCATTTCCTCTTCATGCTGCCCTATGCCCACTCTCGGATCAAACTCTGTTGACTTTATATCTACCCTCTCTGCCCTATCTAGATCCTCACACTCATATGGTTCTATGCTTCTTGGTATGCTTCTTGGTTCATCCAACTGGCTTTCCCTGTCCTGTCCATTTTGTGTATCCTTTGCATCCGTTTGTTTGGTGAAGTTACTCCTCATTTCTTCTATGGCTTCAGCAATTCTTTTGTTACTCTCCATTTCTAACTTTGCACACCATTCTTCCATCCTTTCTTCACTGTCCTGGCATTCCTTCATAAACTGCTGCTGTTCCATTCTCATTTACATGAGCATATTCATTACATCACCAAAGTCTATTTTATCTTTCACTTCCCTTTGTGTGATATCTCCTGCATCCCTCTCCTTATCTACATCCATTTCACTCACTTCATTTACTTGATGATCCATTTTAGTTTGGGATCTTGCACGCATAGATATAATTTTTACTTAACTCTTCTTGATATATTTATTTATTTATTTTTTTACTGATTCTTTCCTTTCTATTTTGATTTGCTATTCGGTTCTTTATTATTGGATTATTAGTATTTAGAATGCTAGCTAATCTAAACACACTTGCTCTGGTTCACTATTTTGTCTACCTGCCCTAGATTCATTTTTTTTTAGACTGCATGCCCTACTTTGCTGACTGCCCTCTATTCCACTACGTATGTAAACTCTTATTCACCTCACTTAAGTAAATGACGCGATTATATATTTTTCATATTTTAACTATAATTCAAACAATCCGCATTGCTGATATACTGTAATACTAAGTGTATCCTTTATTGATCACTTTATTGTTAAGGCTATTTAAAATTCATATACATAAATAATTTCAACTTACAAATATCCTACGTTACACACTCTGTTTGTACTTTAATGATTACTTTATTGTTATGGCTATGAAATCATACATACATTTATTTTTTAATTTAACTGAAATACGCAACTATTTTAGAATCACACATATATATTTCCTTCAACTTAACTTACATACGCGACTATTTTATTATTTATAATTAAAACCTTTATGAAACTTTATTTTAATTCTTTTTAACTTAACTAGTTTATTTTTCGTTAACAACAATTACATCTAGATAATCTATCTTTGATCGCTACAATTATATTTGAATACTTCTTTTCTTACATTAAATGCATCGCAACGAAACTTCAAAAGCTTTCTTGATATTAAAATTTCCCCCCTTCTTTCTATCCTTTCTACACATTTGACGTTGAAATACATATATAAAGTATTACAAAATGCAAAAAAAAAATTTATCCCCCTCATCTTCGCTCCTCACCACTCTGATTTATTAAACTAATTTTTATATATATTTTTTAAATATTTACTTTATTTTACAAAATTTATCCAACACGTGATTACTAATCGCACAGCAATAGATCCCGGACTGGCCCCTAAAATGTAATGGAAATGTACGTTTGAAGGTTGTTCCTTTTTATTTACATATAATACAGATTCTTAAATTCAAATCATTCACCTTCCGTTATTGCAAGCAAAGAGAACATATGGACATAAACGAATCTATATCCATATTTGACCGAACCTGTGACCATACGGATATTGCCCCAGGTTATCTTTCCTGGTCAAACGTCTCTCGACTGCTGTAATTGTTAAATAATTACAGCGCTTGGATAAATTATAAATTTAATGGGATCAGAAATGCCGTACCACTAGCCTCACGTGTTATTTAGTACTCAAAAATGGAATAATAATTATAACTCAAACCCATTTGGAATGGCAAAGAAACAAGATGAAACAGACAAAATAATTAAGGAACATTTAATATAATAAATAAACAACAAAAAAGAAATCAATTAAAATATTTACATACAATAAAAAAAATCATTTTGATATAATGTTACGATTAAGTGTACAGGTTAAATCCTATAAATGATAATAATACATTACAATAAATTATCCATTTACAGTCGTCCTTCCCAGTATTAGAAAGAGTCTGATTAGTGTATATCTCATTAATATCTGGAATTTGCAATTGCTTTAAATCAAAAGTATGTGCACATGTGTTCTATATAGGTGTGTTATGCAATTTTCTTAGGGTTTTCTTCTCCAACTTGAGTGAATGTCCTGTTGGCCGTCATCTGGAATTCCTCCACTTCTTTAGCAGAGACGGCCATTCTTAGGCTTGGATTTGGTTTGTGGAATCTCTTCTTATGTCTGTAGCACTTTCTTTGTACTGGAACATCAAGGACATTGCAGGCGGATCATCAGGCAGGCACTACACTGGCAGTTGTTACATGGCGAGGTGACCGTACGAGCACAGTGGTCTGAATCGCCCAGCGATTGTGATGGCCCTTAGCCACACATTCTTGAAACTTCACTTATGTTGTAAATCATTTTCCTGTTCATATCGTGTTCAGTTTCTACATCGAGGTCCTTCCACTCAGCTTCTGGGTTTTTTCTTTTAAAAATTTAAAGGATTTTCATGTCTGCTTTCTACTCTATTCTAATGTTATTATGAGAGCAGTGTCCTCACCGAAGTCTCTACATGAACTCTCCTCTTACAATTAATTCATTAATGTATTTTTTTCAAATTCTTTCATTATCTGTATCTTTTTGTTTGTTGCTTTTCTTTCACACCTTTCACTTTACTTTTCCATACAATTTGTAGCAATATTTTACATTTATTTATTATTATTATTTTTTTTTTTAATAAAATTATTTTCATTTGACATGCATTAAACTTTGCTCTCTTTATACATACTTTCACACATGCATTTCTTTCTTCATCAAAATGTGTACTTTTTTAGAATAGATCTTTATCTTTTGTCACATTTTAAATTCTAATCTTATTTAAACTCCTCAAATTTTACCTTTTTTATAAATCATTTTAAGTTCCTATTTTGTTTATATTTCCTTTCTTACTGTTGATTTTAAACCAAATATAGGCTTTCAATATTTTCTAACTTTACTTCTTATATTTTTTAAAATATAAACTTTGGAGGGTAAAAGATAAGCATCTTGTCCGATTCCATTTCTCTCTCTTTTATTTCATTACGATAATTAATTACGAGATTTTCTTTCCTCAATGGCTTAATTCTTTTATTTATTTGTTTTTTTTTTTTTCTATTTCGAAAAGAAAACTACAATATTTAATATAGTCTAATATTAAAAATATACATGTGTGATCGCAGTATGTGCGATCATCACAATATATATTACAACACACACAATTGCATGAGATTATTAGGACAAAATACTACCTTAAAACTTCCTGAGACAGTCTATCAATATAGGACAATCTGTGAAAAATTTAACACAAGGTTGATTATTATTAATGTATAAATGTATATTGAGAGAAATATATTGATGAAATCTGATTAAAAAAATAATAATAATATGGATAGACAATTCCATTCCATCACACTTTTACTCTTGCTATTAAGTGCAACCAATATAGTCTTTAGTACCTTTATATTTATTCAGTTTAAATCTTTGTCAAGTTTCTTGTGTGTGTGTATGAGTGTTTGAATATAATCTGCTGTTATTTATTTATATTCTCTTATGGTCTTATATATGGCAACGCTTGATGAAAAATCAACTATCCTCTTGCAAGATACGTTTTTGTCAATCGAACTTGACATCATTAACTGTTTGGGAGACCAATTGAGATCCCATTAGATGCATCAAATCAATTTCTATTTAAATAGACTCTCTCAATGCCTAATTTGATATTAAAGCTTAAACATAAATTTTAACAGTAATTTAACTAAAGTGTCGTTTATTTCAGCTTAATATTAATTGATAAGACAGAATTTTAGAATTCAACTCAATTTTAAATAATCTTGATTTCAAATAAAGATTTTTTATATTTGTATTATAAAACAAATACTGGAATTAACTCTATAATTTTTTAATATATCATAAACTACTTATAGCTTTTATTTATTTACATATTAGTGTAGAGTTAATTTTAGTGTTTTAACTTGTTATGTTATTTTGTCTGATACTGTAACATTATGGAACAAGAATGTATCAAGGATGATATAATTATCATCATTATATGAATGAATACATGATCAAATATAAGTAATAATAAGTGATAGACATAGCATCACTAGCAGCTATCATTAGTAGTTAAATGGAGTAGCTGAATTTTACGGTGTAGTCTGAAATAACTTACGGTTTTCTTTTCTAATTCATTAACCTTTTTAAAAAATTTTTATATCAATATCCCTAGTACATTTATTTCCAAAATTCAGTCTAAGTAAGCATTTTTAAATTTGTATATCACATGTATATATGTCATACACTAAATTGAGATAAATATGAAATAATTTCCTTTATGTTTTAGGTTAAAAAAATAGTTTTAATTGAAATTTTAAAAATATACATGTTATATTTTGTAAAAATATTTATATATTAGTATAAGTTTGTGCACTCCAGAAAAAATAGAAAATATATTAGAGAAATATATTTAGATCGCTAACTGAAAAGCGGTAAATTTAATTAAATAATTTACATTAATTGCGATCGATAAATTCCAAGAAATATTTGCTGATTACAAATATTTCTTGATAAGAGACTAATTAATTAATGAAATAGACTATAAATTACCTTATATGGAAATGAATTCATAAGACACCAATTAATTAGTTTATAGACCTAAAAACATTATCGTATATGGAAGTAATTACTTGTGTGAGTAATTAAAAACTATAACTAGAGTAAGCAACAAGGTGCACTATTCATCTTTCCAATTCATTTTGAAGAGAGATGTGACAGTGGCTACAGTGAGTGTGCAGTGCTATCAGTGAAAAATGTGTTCATGGGCAGCAGCTGAAATAGGCCCAAAGAGTTTTGGGAAACCAAAGCTGGAGGAAACTATCTGGATAGCAGCTAGGTGTGAAGAGGTGATTTTCCAGTGAATTTATCAAGTTGTTGCCGAGAGGTGGAAGTGATTGCAGCTAAAATAAGCTCATAGTGATGGTCACAGTGCTCTATGATAAAGTCAGATGTGTTCGCGTGCAACTGAACTGGACCGTAACCAAAGTGTTTGGAAAACCAAGGTCAATGGAAACCATCTTGAAAGCAGCCAGTCTTAAAGTGTGTCGAAGGAAGAACCAAATAGAACTCTCTCTATATATATATATATATTTGTGTTGCTAGTATAGCAGACTGTTCGCTATTCTTATTATTCATTATTTTGTTTGTTGGTATTTGTAATGCTTGCATTTCGAATACCCAGCAATACATATTTTGATATCCTATTTTGGGTAAATATTACATGAAGCAAAATAACTTTGATTTAAATTCCTTACATAGCTTTTTAACTCCTCTGTAAAATAATCGTGCATTATTTCATGACTGACATCTTTGAGTTCTAATAGTGGTAATGTAAAATAATATTAACCTATAGCTTAATACTCTTTTTTAAAATCTCAGATTTATATATCCGGTAAATCTCTTTGTATTACATTTTATGTTCATGCTTAAAACGATCCATTTCAAACTCGTGAACAGAATATGGTAAAATTTAAATGACTACCTGCCATAAATTTCAACACATTAACTTTAAAATACATATTTTATTTTATATCAGTGTATATTAAAAAATATTATTTTATATAATAATTATTTCCTTAATTAAAATATTAAAATCAAACAGAATTGAAAATCCTCATTAAGCTTATATAAACTAACCATCTACAAACACAAGTATAGAATGAGCCTATACATTAGCTTAGATCATATATAAGCATATCATCTATAGTTATATTTACATGCAGAGCATGATCTATATATACTAATGTAATATCAGGACAACTATAAGCTATTCTGAAATCTCTATAACTAATCAGAGGAAAAGGTTGAGCCTCATATCTAATAATCTCTAAACATTAAATTAATTGTCAGTTAATAGATGTAAATATAACTTTTTGATAGCTCTAACACAGTTGTAATAATATTGAATTATTGGAAAACCCCAGTGAGATATAAGTAAACTAACCACTTATAAATGTAAGTATAGAATGAGCCCACCTATGCTTGGCTTGGATCATATATAAGCATATCATTATAATAACATATAGAGAGGTATATAAAGATATATGTCGGTATATAAATAATGATTATAAGATAGAATATATATATATAAAATGTAAAATTATATGTTCATGTATATTTGTATTCATTTATTTGTATAGTGTTTATACCATTTACAACTTTCTTAAATACTTTAACAATACTATTTTTTATATCCCAATTTTATTCTAACAGTTTCAACTGTTCAGCAGTCATATCAGAGTTACAATATCCAAATATATAATTATACAATTACTACATTTTATACATATATTCATACACATAATTAAATACACAAATAAAACATATATTTTAATCTGACCCTTATAAATAATCATTTCCCATTTTGTTACTTTATTCTTAATTAATTTTATACATATTTATTTTATATTACTTTATTTTATTTTTAAAAATTATTTATTATCATTTTAATTCTAAAAACTTTAACTTTTTATTCTACTATTTAATATAAATATAGGGGATTTGAACACAGAGTTTCATAAACTCTTTAACTATCCATACTATCACATACCACTGATACCAATGACCACACACATGTAGAAAAGAAAAATAATCACCAATACTGGGCATTGATTATATGTATGTGTGGGAGATAATAATCTGGTCCAACAGATGAGTGCTGGTTCAGCACGAAATATGTATATTGGTGATTATTTATCTTTTCTACATATGTGTGGTCATGTGTATCAGTGACATGAGATAGTATGGATGGTTGAAGGGTGCTTGAAAGTCTGTGTTCAAATCCTCTATATTTACAATTAATCTCCAGGTATATGAAGAATGCCTGTATTTCAAATCTACTATTTAATACATATTATTGTCTTTTAACTTACATTTTTTAATCAACTTCTAACCTTTCCTTATTTTTATTAAATATTTTATAATTAACTATTAACTTTTTCCACATTACAAATTACCTTTTTACATTACAAAATTACTCACTTCTTTACAAACCTATTTCTAAAAACCCAACTGACAAAATTTCAAAAAAATTTTTTACTTGCTTAACACTGCCCTCTATCGTCATTTTCTTCAACTTTATTCTTTTAAACTTTTTCATATTCAAACTATTATTAATAATAATTGTTTATAAAATGTCTTTACCCCAAAATCCCTGGGCAATAGAAACTGTCAATAGTGAGTTGTAAAAAAGCACTGTAAAAATAAAAAACATAGATGATACTAATATTATATGGATTTGGCAATGCAATAAGAAAGATAAAGTCATGTCATTTATAGATGTATTTACATGTGGTCAACTATAAACTATTTTGAAATTGCTAAAACTAATCAGATGAAAAGGCTAAAGTATAAGTGGGCTCATTCTATACTCGCATTTAGATAGCTATTTACATATAGCTTGCTGGGGGTTGTCAGTACTGCCACATTATTACAACTATTCAAGCTATTAACTGAAAATTAATTTAATATTAGGGGTTGTTATGAGGCTCAGCCTTTCCCTCTGATTAGTTATACTGATTTCAGAATAGCTTATTATGTTAGTATATATAAATCACACTCTGTGTGTAAACACATCTATAGATGATATGCTTATATATAATCCAAGCTACTCGCATTTATAGATAGTTCGTTTTCATATAATTCGCTGGGTTTTAGTACTTTTGCATTATTATAACAATATTCAAGCTATCAAACAGTTATATTTACATTTATTAACTAAAGATTAGCTTAATGTTTAGAGATTGTTAAATATGAGCTTCAGCTTTTCCATCTAATTAGTTATAATTATAAATTTTATTACTAATTAGTTATAGTAATTTCATAATAGCTTACAGATGTTCTGCAATTATATTAGTATATAAAAATCATGCTCTATATGCAAATCCATCTATAGATGATATACTTATATATGATCCAAGTCAAAGTATATGTGGGCTCACTCTATACTTGTGTTTATAGATGATTAGTTTACATATAGCTCGCTCGGGATTTTCAGTATTTCCACATTATTACAGCTATATTTGAGCTATCAAAAATTATATTTAAAACAAACAGATATATACCAAGAATACAACGAGAGATTATATTATCCAGATATAAAATATAGCTCTCAATTCTAAAGAATTATTATTTTCTCTTTAAAGTTCAAAAAAAATAAATTAATATAAGCGAGCGTAATCAACACTTGTAATTTATACTTTCCGGAAAATGACGTGTGGAGTCTACATTTAATAATTGTACATGTGATCATAAATTTTAAATTTCCCATGACTTTGTATGATTTTTCCCTCTTTTTTTCTTTTTTCTTTTTCTCTTTAAAAAAATAGCAATAGTCTTTACAAACAACAAATTAACAAGAAGAGATTGAAAACAAAATACCTGGGTGAGAGAACAAACAGGTGTCACATCAATGAAAGAATTAAGAGACTGGACAGTTGAAATAGTAAACTGGATTACCAAGAGATTGTAAAAGATCCAGAAAGAGACCACATGTGAGATGGATTGATGAAATAAAATGTACTGGAATCATGTGAAGAGAAGTTAGAGATCAGAGATGGAATAAACTTGGAGAGACCTTTATCCTACTGTGAACTGATAATGGTTGAACATGATAATGATGATGTAATTTATCATTCTGATTTTCAAATAACTTATCCATTTTCAGGATATTTTGCTAAAACTTTTTAAATTGGAGTTGATCACATGTTAATCCTAAGGGTTATCTATTCAGACATAATATCTAATTTCAATAAAATATATTGGATTGGCACTTGAATTTGGAAATTTGGTCTTTTTTTATAGAACATACTGAAAAATGATGCTTGCTTGTTTTACCTTGTTTAAAAAATATAAACTTTTCAGGCTTGTATATGCTTCTATAACTTCTTTTAAAAAGCTATATTCCACAAAAAATCAATAAAAACATATCATGGTTAGTTTATCAATAAAAAACCAAATTAACATCAATCTTTAATTATATACATTCAGAAAATTTGGTAAGCATTAATTAATTAACTTTTATATTAAATAAAAGACTTTTTTCAATAACCAGTCTCAAATCTTTATAAAGTATAAAAACATTATTGAAAGAAAATTTCAAAAGTAATCTCTTACTAAAATTCAGTATATGTTTTGAATTTTACATTAAAAAATTTATTAGCGCCCTATTTTTAAGTAATTTCTTTATCTTTAACATTATAAAAAAAGAGAGAAAGAGAAAATCCTTAAACTATTTATATGTTAATTTAAAAAAATAAAAATATAAACTTTGTTTGATCTAAATACAATATTTTAATAGATTTTATATTCATTAATTTGTGTGTATATATGGCAACTTATTATTTTTTATAAAATAAAAATAATAAACATCACATGATCACCATTCTTTATGTTTACACAAAGGCAAAACTCTGCATTGAGTGGCATTACTGTATGGAGAGTTTTGGGTGCTATTTTAGTACGTGATCTCCGCCATTTTGAATTTCAAAATACTTTTTTTTATTAAGTATTTATAATTACTTCCTTCATAAGTATTATTATAAAACAATAATCACAATCTCAACATCCTCAAATTCAATAACTCACAATTCAAAAATATTAAATAAAACGCTTATAAATTTATAAATTAATAATTCATAAAATACATGTATATGAATTACTTGCCTTTATAACAACAATTATTTTCTTTATCTTGCAACAATCTCTGTGGGTCTTGCTTATCCTTTCAGCCATTTTCTTTCATTGTTAGGAAAGGCTTATATGTGTTAGCAGTGCATTTCTCTTCTAGGCTTTATAAATTTAAAATAGCCTCAAACTGCAAAATTAATGACATCAAAGTCTAAAAGAAATCACGAAGTGCTTACTTTGCATAAAAAAAAAAATGAAAATGATTTCATTCTGAAAGAAAAAAAAAATATGCTAAAATTGTTTATTATTTAATAAAAATGAATTGGCAAATCATAAAATACTAAAAAAACTCATGCTAGGATTAAAGTACACCATGAATGGATTAGTGGAGATTTAAAAAAAAACAAATTTGTGGATAGAAGAAATAAATTTTAAAAATGCTCATAGGCAATAATGGGGCAATTTAGACAAAGACTTCAACAAGAATCCACTGAAAAGGAAATATACTATTTATTGCAAGTAAACAATGGTTATAGAGATTCTAAAATTGATATAAACGTAAAATAAAGCACTTCTCAGCTTTTTTTAGGCTTAGAAGAATATATACAATCATTCACTTTTTGCTTTAAAGCTATTTCAAATGAAATCTTAATTTATTCCATAGTACCAAATACTGTTACAATCACAAAACATCACAAGAAAATGACTGCTGTTATACAGGCAAAATATAGGTTTGAAATTGATAACCAATTAGATGATTTAACATATCTCATCATCAATTTTTATCCCAAAGAATGTGCGTACTAGATTTGAGTATAGTCAATATGTGTATACATGAAAATGTGGTCCATTTGTAAGTGTACAGTCTTTTTGTTTACAAATATGTACAATTTGCAAATCAAATTGTATTACAGGTATGTACATATATATATATGTTAAAAATGTATGTACTGTGTATGTGTTAAAAATGTATTATATAGAATTTGCTATTATTTGTGGATTTTGGTATCCAGATAGAAACTTGGAACCAAGTTATGTTTATCAGACACTTTTGTAAAGAGCTTATGATTTTTTTTAAACTTTATTATTCTCAAATACATGAGATGATTTAGTCCTGTTGCTCACATTTAAATTTTTCATATTCTTCACATACATCTATATGTTTCACAAATATTTTAACTAATTATAATTTGTAAATAGTTGATTTGAATCTATACGTGACACATTTCAATTGCATACAATTTCTTTTAAAAAAAAATACAACAAAAACATATGTAAAAGTCAAACTACAGTATAAATGTATCTGGAACTAAATAATAAATGCTTCATACTACGGGCTTACCAGAAATTCCAACTACTGAAGCAATTTTACGCCATGATCTTTCTCGAAATTTTGTATTTTTAAAGTCACCCCTTCTTTTGTCATACAAATTTCTGTGCTTAGAAAATTCTTTAATAAGTATTTCTTCCATGGATTTTGGTGTATCTGTAATTTAAAAGAAAAATATAATGTCCTACACAACAACAAAAATATATCAGTAATGTATATTTATGCAGATAAAGATGAACATTGAATAATATCGTACCCAAGAATTAGCAACTTGGGTTAAAATTGCAAATAACATTACAAACATGTGATCCGTTTTACAATTCATTTAATCACATCATATTTTTAATCCATTAATAAATGATTATTATTGAATTTCATGCTGGAAAAAAATCAGTTTGGGGGATCATATAATGGAGGTATTATAAGATGTCTGAGAAATATTCACAGATTGTAAATAATGTATATCCTACTCTAGTCTTAATTCAAGGAATTTTATGATCACAGTTATTAAATTCAGAACAAATTAAAATTCCATAATATACTTTGTTTAATCAATGATAACACACTATGATGACTTACTATCTTATTTTAATATTAATATCATCTATGTTCTTTATTACTTTTACAATGCCTTTTTTACAACCTAATATGACAGTTTTGATTGCCACAGCAATCTTCTTCAGAACTCCTACTTATTGCTGGGGCAATAGAAATTGTCATATTAGGTTGTAAAAAAAGCATTGTAAAAGTAATAAAGAACATAGATGATATTAATATTATACTGATTTAGCAATGCAATAGGAAAGATAAAGTTATAATATCTCACTTTAATCTTTTGTACAAGCTGAATTCATTTTTGAAAATCATGGTTTGCATTTTAAACTCTATATTTGAAGTTACCAATTAGATTTCCTGACTGACTTGGATAGACTTCAGCTAGTTAGCCATAGATCTACCCACAGCTTTCACTCACAAAAACTTATCGTGATTGTGTTTTATTTAGTTAATACAAAAACATTATTCAATAGACTAATCAGAAAAAAATAATTCACTAAAGAATTACTTGTATATAACCAGTTATTTATTTATCTAGCACCATGCTTTTTTTGTAACAGTCAAAAGGGAATCTCCCTGACATGTGAACTGTGTGAATTTATAATGCTGAGGAATACTCTCACATTCTAAGCTCAAAATAAAGATAATAATAAATTCACCATATCGTTATTACCTACATTTTATATTTATAAAGGCCAATCTTAAGCATTTAGAAATGAGATCGTGGGGGTCTTAATCAATCACTTTTAATTCAAGTAAATGGTAAAAATTTCACAAATGTGATTTATTAATATATACTGAATGGAATTGAAAGTGATTGATTAAGACCTTCAGATGGATTCATTCTTATCTTGTCAAAGACTTTATCTTGTGTTTAGAAAGTTAGAGTATTATTTAGCATTGTAAATTCATACAGCACATTTATCAGGGTGATTCCCTTATGACTATTAAAGAATTATTGTTAAAAGTATCTGCAGGCTTGTCTTGAAAAGTTAAATCAATTATTAATTTATATTTAAAGGTTGTAAAACAAAAACAAAAAAAAAGGAAAGCAATAAAAAATGTTGTCAAAAAGTTATATCATTTATACTCAAAAGTTCATAAGAGGTTTGAGCACCAGAAGCCATCACCATATTTGTTCATATTTTTAAGTCTGATATAACAACATCCCAGTTCTCAAGACACTAAAGCCAATTATTCAAAGCCTTAATAGGTTTATAAATAAAATGAGAATAATTAACCCTTAAACTATCAACAATTTCAATTAGTAGTCAAGACAACTTTATTTGACAATAAAGATGATAACACTTTTATCTATGGTCTGATATATTTATATAGACACTAAAGATTGCATTTTAATCTCACACTCCTTGGTCAAGTTGCATTTTTAGTGTCTATATAAACATATCAGATGATAAATAAAGGTGGTACCATCTTTATTGTTAAAGGAGGTTGCTTTTGTGCTGTGTACAGTCACCATGAATACTACAATCTGTGTAAAGGTGAGCAGACCAACAGAAATAAAGCAATTCGGAAAGAAGGTTTTATAACTAAATACTGACTTTATTTGCCACAAGTTACTAATAGTAAAGATTTACTAACAAGCTTAATATATTTATAATTTATACATATTACTTACAATGCCAATGAGACATACATAAATTATAATAAGGTCGATGTGGCCTGTACAGTCTCTAGGTCCACTTTGGTACCTTCAGTGGTGGAGTTCACTGGGTTACTCCGTAATCCTCATTACATTTTGTTACAATTATCTTCTCTAACACGAACAGCTCTCCTGATGCGAATGCATGTAAAAAGACCTCAATTTTCTTTATTTTCGAGTTTTTATATGCTTCCATAGAATGTGGAATGTTCTAGAATATAACTAATTATAAAAAAGGTGATAAAGAAGGTATTAGAAATTACAGGCATATCAGCCTTTTATCAGTTTTATACAAAATTTTTGACAAGATAATTACAACTTGTCTACAGAGAACATTGGATTTCAACCAACCAAGAGAACAAGCTGAATTTATAAGTTGTTCTCAGTAGATCATATCCAAGTATTGAGAGAAGTTATAAAAAGGACTAATGAATATGCCATTATACTTTGGATTTGTAGATTATGAAAAGGCATTCGATTCTATAAACATTTCTTCAGTGATTAAAGCATTGGATCATCAAGGTATAGATCCAGGAATCATATTTTAAAGAATATTTATAAATATGCAACAGCAACAATTAGATTAAATAATAATACTAAGAAGGTTAACATTAAGAAGATTATAAGACTCCATATCTTCAAAACTTTTTACAGCAGTGCTGCAAGAAGTATTTTTGTGGATTAAAATAGGAAACTAAAGGAGTAAAAGTAAATAGAGATTATTTAAGTCATTGGATTTTGCAGATGATGTAGTTGTTTTTGCAAACAATGCTTTAGAGCTTCAGGAAATGCTGCAAGAGTTATCAGATGAAAGTAAGAAAGTAGGATTAAAGGTAAATGTTAAAAAGACAAAAGTAATGTTCAATGGATTTTCTCAAAAGATGAAAATAAAGATTGATTATGATGAGTTAGAAGAAGTTAACAACTACAAATACCTTGGTCAGATTATTACTACAGATGGAAACATAACAGATGAAATTAATCATAGAATTAAACTTGGTTGGAGTGCTTTTGGTAGAAATAACTTAATACTAAAAGGAAATATACCTATATGTTTGAAAAGGAAGGTTTTTAATAAATGTGTTTTACCAGTTCTTACTTATGGATGAGACTTGGACACTTAATATAAAAGCAATTCAGAGACTTCAGACCACTCAAAGAAGTATGGAGAAATGCATGTTAGGAGTAACAATAAGAGATCAAAAAGCAATATATGGGTAAGAGAACAAACAGGTATTACTGACATCGTTGAAAGAATTAAAAGACTAAAATAGAGTTGGACTGGACATATTGCTAGAAGAGATGATAATAGATGGACAATTGAAATCTTAAACTGGATTCCAAGGGATTGTAAAAGACCAAGAAAGAGACATGTGAGATGGATGAATGAAATAAGAAAGTGTGCAGGGGTGATTTGGAGAAGAGAGGCTAGAGATCAGAGAAGATGGATTGAACTTGGAGAGACTTTCATCCTGCAATGGATTGATAATGATGATGAATTGTTTTTTATCTTTTAATTAATCACTTTCCAATCCAGTAATGCTTATCATTTATTTCATTTCTAATTACACTATTTCTGGAATTCTAAATATATATATAAATCAAGTAACGCTTATCATTTATTGTATCTCTAATTACACTATTTCTTGAGTTTTAAATATGCACATATAAATCCAGTAATGCTTATCATTTATTTTATCTAATTACACTATTTCTTGAGTTTATATGCACATATAAAGCACGTCCTCCACTTCGTAAATTACAATTTTTGAAGTCTAACATAGTGTTCCAGATAACTCTGTTTCTTCCTGATTCTTTGTGACTTATGTGGGATTGCTTCCTTTACAACAGTAATGTCCTTGTCTGCTTTGTGCTCTTCGTTTACTTCTGGCAAGTCCGCCTCCTCTATGTAATTTGGAATGTCCGGCACTATATTACTTCCGGTTTGTTTAATTTCTTCTTCCCGATGTCTGACAAGATTTATATGTTTTTGCATACGTTTCTCTGTTTCTGTCTTGACTATTACTATTTGTTTTGATAAATGTTCTTTAATTATGTCTTTCACCCAGTATTTTGCGAACACATCTCTCACCCAGACTTTTTCTCTCACTGTGTACTGCCATTCTATGCTGTTGTTTTCATTACTCGAAAAATTTTGATCTGGGAGAAGGTGTGATAACTTTGTGCAAATCTTTCATCCAAATATTATTTCAGGTGGAGATTTTCTCATACTATTTGTTGGTGTATTTTGCTGATACAATAAGGCAGAATACAATGTTTCTTGTAAATTTGCTGTACCTTCCATAGCATTTGATTTAGCATTTGTACTGTCTTTTCTGCAATGCCATTGGACTCAGGGAGATATGGGGTGTGGTTACATGTCTAATTCCCCATTCCTTCAGAAAATTTTCAAATTTAGTGGATGTGAAACTGGTTCCATTCACCTTAAAATATGATAATGTATTATTTGCAACTATCTGTTATGATTTAGTAAGATTATTTTTATAATATATATTAATTACTTTCTTAATATATGAATTAATTAATTGTATTTTAAGAAATTCTAAAAAAACTGCTAATAGCATGTTATAACATATGATTATAAGATGTTTGTACTGTGGGAAAGCTTTGGAGCTTTATATGACACCTAAAATCTTTCCTAACTATTGTTTGATGGTTTGATTATTCTTAACATAAAGCCACAGGAGAGTCTGGTTATATGATGAAACTGGTCCAGAGTAGTAACTTTATAATTCTACGAAGTCAGAATTTGCCTGTTTTGTCTCAAAATGTAAACAGATATTAAAATAGCTTTACATAATATGGTTCAGTTGTTTGAGAAGTCTAGGGATGTCTGAGCACCAAAGTGGCAGTTGAAGAACCACAGACTTCATATTACCAAACTGAAATTATTTTTTTTCTAAATTAGAAATTAGTTCAGGAATATTCATTCACATCACTGGGGTATCTAATCTTTTTCCATTCTCTCTCCTTATATATGAATATATGTGTGTGTGTGCTAAGTTTACTGCCTAAAGATATGTTCAGCAACTGAAGTAATAGGGCACTATGATTAAAGCAAAGGGTATTTGTGATTATCATCTATACCTATTGCTTATACATTATGTATATTTAAAATGAGTATTAACAAATATTATTCTCAATAAAGCTAAGGAATTTCAACAGACATCTGTTTTATAGACTATAAGAAAACCTTTGATTCCAAATGTCATGATAAATTCTGAAAAGCGATGTTATTTAAGAGATATCTTCCACATTTGGTACAGCTGTTATCTTCCTGCTATAGAGGACAAAAATCCAGAGTGGGTGTAGTACAGATAAATTCAGGTCAGTTTTAAATAAGTAAAGGGGTGAGACAAGGCTGTGTATTATCACCTTAACTATTGTAGCAGAAGGTGGAAATGAGAGAAGCTTTAGGTGTTTGCCAGTATGGATAATCTGTTGGATGAAGATAAGTGTGTAATTTGTGATTATGCAGATTATGTAATTTTAATTATAACAGCAGAGAAAGAATTATAGAAACTGGTATATGGTTTGGTAAGGGCAGAAACAGAGTATGGACTAAGAAACAAAAGTAATGTGATTAACTGAAGGAAGAATAGAGATAAAAGTGGATTAAGATCAGCTGGAACAAGTTTTGGAGTTTGTCTATTTGAGTTTCAGAATAAATCAAGATGGAGAATGTCATACAGAGATAAATGTACCATTACTGTTGGCATCAAAGACATTCACAAAATTTATATCTATACAGAAAACAGATGCATAAGTGTAGATTTTTGAAAGTTTTGCCATATATGGATATTAAGCATGGACATTGAAGAAGCATGAAAGAAAAAAAATTAATGCCTTCGAAATGAAGAGTTATAAAAGAATGCTTGGCATACTTTGGACAGCTAGGAACATTAATGAATGAATTTTGGACAATGGTAAAATGATGAAAATTACAATATAGACAGTTGGCAAGGCATATTAACAATATTTGAAATGGATATCATGATGGTGTGATGAATGGATCAAGAGGAATGAAATGACTAAGATTATTATGAATAAATAACAACTGACGATATTGGAAAAATAAAGTGGAGAAAAGAACTGTCTGGGGGCAATACTGTCACCCATTGACAAAGCAATAAATTAGACAGATGATGATGATAAGCAAATAATATATTATAATAATTCTATCTTTTCATCTAGAGTTTGGTACACAAATCCAAAATAAAATAACTAAGGACTTAACATTAGTATTTACATAATATAAAATAATACTAGTGTGAAGTTAAAAATTAATATCCATATGTAGTATAGAAAAGGTAGAGCTGATAGGAATCAGTAAATTAAAAATTTTATTTTAATTTCCATTGGATTTGTCAGTTAAGTAAATTCTAAGCCAATAAACATCATATGATCACCATTTCTTATGCTTGTTCATAACTGTTATTAAAACAGGCAAAACTCTCTATACATATTGCAACTCAGTACAAGCCAGAGTAATCAATGGATGCCAGAAGGCTTGTGCATAAAATCCTCATTCAGTGCCTACTCAACCAATATCCCCATCCTAGTTTCTTAGCTCCTCACTGACGAAGGCCACAAGCCAAGAAACTAGGATGGGGATATTGGATGAGTAGGCACTGGATGAGGATTTTATGCACAAGCCTTCTGGCTTCCATTGATTACTCTGGGTTTCCACTGAGTGGCAATAGGTATAGAGAGTTTTGCCTGTTTTAATATTAAGTATATTCTATTGCCATAGTAATGTCCTACACAAATATAATAGTTTATATATGAATTTGTACAGTGTAAATATTCATGGCATTCAAAACATAACAGCAATTTATTTTTTCAATACTATATTATATACTTTTAACACTATTTTCAATACAAATAAATTTCCTAATATTTTCCCTCAAATATCAAATACCCAGAATACATCACCTTTAGTAGACGACTGTGCAGTTACTCTTCTGGGAGTTTTTTCATGAGATACTTCTTTAGGCGATTTTGGTATTACAGTTGGGTACGAAAGCCATTGATTCTCTTCACCTAAAATAAATTAATTTATTTTTCTTTAGAAAAATAAAAAATGTTCATTTAATAATAAGAATGAAAAAAAAACTAATAGTAGTTTACTAATATTAGGATACATTTATTCTATTATATCTCTTCAATCAGTTACACAATTAATTATCTTAATTTATCTGTTCATATTATTGATATTACATTTAATTACCTAATCATATTATTTCTTCTATTCTTTATAATTTGTACAGTACTTTTTTTAAATACACTGTTCATCAAATATACAGAATACATCACCTTGAGTAGATGAGTGTGCATTTATTCTTCTGGGAGTTTTTTCATGAGAAACTTCTTCAGGAGATTTTGGTATTAAAGGTGGGTATGAAAGCCACTGACTCATAATTGGAGAGCAACATTCTTCACCTAAAATAAATCAATTTATTTTTATATTTCTTTAGAAAAAAAATGTTCATTTAATAATAAGCATAAAAAACTAATAGTAATTTATTAACATTAAGGGTACATTCATTCTATTATATTTTAACAAGTATACACATAAATGTATGTGAGATGAGCTTTGCATTAGTAAAGTTAGCAAAATTTGACTAACGTACTTTTGACTAATTAATTGTACTAGTCATTGTCAAGCATTGATGGCCTTGTAGTTAGCATGACTGCCTTCCAAGCAGCTGGCCCAGTTTCACTTCTCAGTCAACGCTTTGACATATGAAAAAAAAATTGTACTAATCATAGTCGTATCATTGACAATGGAAAGAAAACTGTGGGGCTTATTAAAGAAATTAGAATAAGAAATTAGCACCTTTGAATGGCAAATTAAGCAATTATCCTTAATTTATCTGTTCATATTATTGATATATACATTTAATTACCTAATTGTATTTTTCTATTCTCTATAACATTTTTTCTACAGTATTTTTTTAAATACACTATTCATCAAAGATATTTTCAATCGGAAAATAAACCAGATTTTTAAATAAGCAAACAAGTAATATTTTCAAAGCACTGCATTAGATGAACAAGAAGGCATGATATATAATAGAAGTCAAACATGAAATGTAATGAGGAATGTCAAAAACTTTAAGTGTGATCAGAAGTATGGGACTCAGTACTCACTCCCCCACCCCCCGCTCCCATAGTTGCAAATCTGTGATGATAAAAAAATCAATAGGACAATTTCAGGCAACATCTAAAATGTCCCTGATGTTGTTCTTGGTGGTGAAATATTCAAGGGACAAAATAACTAAAAAAAACATCTGGATCCATTTCCCAAACAGTTGAGAAATGTATTTCCAAGCATTATTTTTCTGAAAAATTTCCAATATTGAGACTTAGAAAAGAATATTATCCATGTATTGATGAATGGACAATAAGTCTGAAAAAAAGAGAAAGTGACTGTTAATGGCATAAATATAGCATATTCTCATAAATAATAGAAGAATTAGCTTTACAATCAATTTTGGCATCAAAATTTATCAAATTTTCACTTGACAATGAATATAACCCAACCATTCTCATTGTCATATGAATCTAATATTTTCTACACTTGACAGTATTCTGCTCTCAATGGGAGATCATGTCAAAAGCTTTCAGTTTAGCTTTTCAGGTTTT
Source organism: Epiperipatus broadwayi (assembly GCA_028023455.1). Classification (NCBI taxonomy): domain Eukaryota; kingdom Metazoa; phylum Onychophora; class Udeonychophora; order Euonychophora; family Peripatidae; genus Epiperipatus; species Epiperipatus broadwayi. The sequence goes on along the minus strand of JAQFVV010013060.1, from coordinate 63,804 downwards.
GCTTTACTGTCCAATTTACCAATAGAATATCTTTATCATTTCTAATATTAAACATTTTCTATAATATCAGTGGCACATTTTCTATAATATCAGTGGCTTTGTTATTCCCGAGATATATTATCTTTTCAAAATGACCTCTTTGATAGTGCTACTTTTTCTATAGTCACACTCAGTTGTATTTTTATATTGGATTATTTCCATCATCTAATATGAGTATTGAATGTCTTTAGAAAAATTTAACTTTATTTAAATATTCCAAATACCTTCAACTGTTAGTAATAGCATGTCAAACAAGTTAATATAAGCACAACATTTCGAGAGGTATTATTCTCTCCTCTTCTTCAGATGTTGCTGACCTGACCATTGACAGAACTAGCATGGGATTCGAACCTAGACTCTTAGATTATTGAATATTGAATTTTAAGGTAACACTCTAACCAATTGAGCTATCCTGCCAAAGGCTTCTACAAGTACTGGTGGCAAGCATTATGACATAAATATATCATCAAATTCTTCAAATTATATTTGCTCTTATACTTAAAGTTCAGAAGATATTGTCAGCTCACTTGAATGATTTGCATATCTCATCTAAGTTTAGCATCTTTTGACTTATATATAACTGCATCAGTTTCTTTGAAGTGATATTTTCTGCATTAAACAGTGAATGTGAATATTAAGTCATTAAACAACTTTTGTCTAAATTTTTTTTTTATTCATTCTCTGACATGTTTCAATTTAGTTTCTTATATAATCAACAGTCTCCATACAAAAAAGAATTAAATACTTTAACAAAATAATGTCTTTTCTACCTTACACTTAATTCTTTTATTTTACTTAAATTATAATTAATTACCTTGTTTGGTTTACTGTAGTGGAAGTGATGAGTTCAGAAGTTAAAAATCCTTGAATCAAAGTTCAATTAGTTACTTCCTGTGTTCAAAGATCACGACCTTATAAATAACTAAGAAATTGATTATATTAATACCCATGTGAGATGGATGGATGAAATAAGGAAATATGCTAGGATGATATGGAGAAGAGAGACTAGGTATTGAAGAAAATGGATATAACTTAAAAAGACCATCTTCCTGCAGTGGATCAATAATGCTTGAAAATAATGATGATATATATATGATCACTAGATAGAGCTTACCAATAGCTCTAATCCAGACCAATCAGTTTCGAGCTTATGGTTCACCTCAGTGGAGCACTGGGACTCTAGAAACTAGATCTAAAATACTAACTCAAAAGTCAGCACTTATAAAACATATTACTATCAATTTGAAAGCCTGAACTTTTCAGACATGTAAATATCTTCAAATCCAGCCTTACAAACCAGATAGCTATATGGGTCTGAATTCAGCTCAGTTTCACCATATAGTAATAGCCTCTGCTATATAGCATCACAAAAGCCTTCAAATGTACACTTATAATAATTTATTAAAACAAGTCATAAATTTCATAACTTGCTTTTAAGCTTGCATTTAATGATCACTAGATGGAGTTACCAATAGCTCTAATCAAGCTTTATTTTATAAGTGCCGAAAAAGAAAGAAACTGAGCTGAATTCAAACCGATATAGCTATCTGGTTTTCAAGGCTGGATTTGTCTGAAAAGTTCAGGCTTTCAAATTAATAGTAACGTGTTTTATAAGTGCTGACTTTTGAGATAGTATTTTAGATCTAGTTTCTAGAGTCCCAGCGCTCTACTGAGGTGATCCATAAGCTCGAAACTGATTGGTCTGAAGATAGGAATTTTCCGATAGAGATTTTGAATTCCTTCTCTTTCGGCACTTATAAAATAAAGCTTGATTAGAGCTATTGGTAAGCTCCATCTAGTGATCATTAAATGCAAGCTTAAAAGCAAGTTAGAAATTTATGACTTGTTTTATTAACAAAATTCAAGTATAGATATATACATATGTTTTATGAAGTATCCAATGCATAAAATAAAAAACCCATACCAATTTTATTTAACTTAATGCATTTTCAGTGCTGAACATCATTAATTATGGCTATTCTTACTAATACCCAAAGACTGCTTTAAAAACATGACTGGTAAGAATAATGCTCTGTACTGAAAATGTAAGTTAAATAAAACTGGTGGTTGTTTGTATTTTATGCATTGGATACTTTGTAAATCATAACTATATGTGTATGCTTGAATTTTGTTACATTTGTAATCAATGAAAGTTTTTCATAATTATTATATATATATTCCACCTTTATTGTTAAAAGGAGGTTGCCTTGACAACAGTTTGAAATTGTTGATTTTATTTATAATGGAATTGTCTAAGTGTTGACTGGCGTTTAATGAATATATGTATAAGAAACTGAAGTAGCTGCATATCACTAACTGAAATTCAAATATAGAACAGTTCTTATCAATTATCATTTAATGTTAATGTTCGATTATTTCAGCAGTAGTATCTGGGAAACAAACATAAATTCTGACTAAAGTGGCATAATACTTAGTGATTCTTCATTCTGACTTTGTTTCTCAGCTAGAGCTGTTGAAATAATAAACTCCATCAAAAGATATGACACCTACTTCGATATCTCCAAATGCTGGGCTATGTAGAGAATTTGCATATATTTTGCATATTGTCATTAACACTTTTCTGCACTATTTATATTTTTTTATTATTGCTATGAATATGAGGCAACTAGCCTCGAAAGCGCTAAGCTGCTGATTATTTTATAGTCTTATAATTTGTACTCATCATAGCTTCTCTCTCCAGCAATTCGCACGCTCCTGATTTTATTATAACATTAAGTAGTAACTGATGTTTTCTATACATATATATGCTTGAATTGCGGTTTAAAAATTTTTAATTTTATCTGCTTCTTATTCGAAGGCCAACCTAAAATAATAGTAAATTTACATATAGTTAGTTTGTTAACAGTTGGTAAATTGATATTTAAGCATCTTATACAGAGTTGGTTGGTTGGTCTAATACTTAATTCAGTTTATGTTGCATTTAATATTATTTTATATTCGACTAAATAATTTCTACAAAAAGGTTTTAAAGTAAGTATAAATGATTTCTCCCATTCAAAAAGTAATGTTTGGGTGTATTTAAAAAAAATTTAATTAGATATGTGTCTGATTTGAAGTTCAGCCTAAATAATATTATTCATCAAAATAAAGTATGTAAAAATGATATTTTTATGTAAACTGTTACTTTGATAAAAGAAGTCTGAAAAATCCTCTCAGTCATTGAAATAATCTTGTTGTTTAAAATCTTTAAAAAGTTTCTGATCTATAGAGACAGAAAATCTCCCACAAAAATAAGCAACTGACAGTTTGATGAAGTTTCATTAATCATTTTCAAGACTCTGATGTCTTGTTGTGTCTCAATTAATAGTAAAAGTGCTTCAAGATGCCAAAGCCTTGAAAATAATGAATAAGAAGCTGTTTATTTATGTGGAGAAATTTTCTGCATCTAACATGAAAAAAAAATTTAAGGAACTCTTTAAACAATAGGATCTCTTTTAAAAGCTTCAAATAAGATTATTTTATTACTGATAACATGAATTTCTTAGCATGGAGAATGATAAATGGTATTAGTCTTTTAACTGTAAAAATCTTTGTTACAATATATAATTATAAAATTTCTTGAAAATATTTTTATTTTTTGAAGCATGCTGATGATTATTCAGTACAGTTAAAAGTTTTCTGATAACTTAGGAAGGTACTTAGGTATTAGTCCGGCAATTAAATTTCATATAGGTATTAGTCTAGGCTTATTTATTTGGAAAAATGACGACCTATAACTTTATTTACTAAAAATGATAGAAACATCTATGCATTTACACTTTTTGTGAAAAATTATCTTCCACCATCTAAACTTATAAAGATTTTTTATTTTGAAAAATGGCCATCTATAACTTTATTTAATGGAAATGAAACAAACATGCACTTACGTTTTTTGTGAGTAATGATTTTCTAACAAGTACATTTTTAACAATATAAATTTATTAGAATAATTCTGTCCATTTACAAAATGTTATTTCTTAGCATCACTATTGTGGACTAAACTTTCTTATCACGAACCAAGTTCCCTTATGAATGGCTCCTCTCTTTCAATAATCTCGAAAATACCCTATTGTTTAGCCGTAAAAGTAGCAGCAAAACCAACATTTTGACTAATAAATTTCTCCTCATCAGAATATTATCTAATATTCACTTAAAAAATTAATTAATTTCTTTTTTAAAAGATTGTAAATGTGTTTAATTCAGTCCTTTATATACACATTTGTTTGTGCCACGACTTTCATCACCATGAGATTAATACATAAATAGTTTTTTCATCACCATGAGATTAATACATAAGTACTTTTAAGAATAAAATGTATACTTAAAAAAAGAAAAAAGTTTATACTTTGTTAATAATTAATAAAAAGAATATGCTTAGATTGATGAGTTTATTTATAAATTTAAAATGAATATCTTTTAGGTAACAATCAGTTTGCCTGAAACAAAGTTGGAGGAGATAAATCTAAATATAACTGAAAAATTTTTGGACTGCAGAACTCCTAAAACGTAAGTGCTTAAAAATTAATTTTATATTTGAATTGACATGTACACATAATAGCAATCTATCAAACTTTTTGGGTAAACATGAACTTGCCAGCCACGACAAAATTTTGTAGTTCAATTTTTTTTCATCAGAGTGTTTCTTAAAAATTTGTTGTGAAATTATCAAATACACAGTGTTATAAAATTATATTATAAAAAAATAATTAATAACAAATAATTATATTATAAAAAATATCTGATAAAAAATAATTTATTAAAATAATAATATATTTATCCTTCCAACATTCATAATTACTGTCTATTATAGTTTTCGGACTGATGTCCATCTTTGCGAATTTTATCGCTTGTGTAAGCGAAAATTACAATGGTCAGTAATTAGGAATGCTGGTAGGATAAATATGTTATTATTTTAATAAATTATTTTTTATCAGATATTTAATTATTTTTTTATAATATAATTTTATCCACTGTGTACAGTATTTGATATTTCACAAATTTTTAAATAATTCGACAAGAAACACTCTGGTGAAAAAAATTTGAACAACAAAAAAAAAAAATTTGAATTTTGTCGTAACTTGGCAAGTTCATGTTTACCCTTTTTGGAAGGTTATGTCAATACATAATATATTGTTAAAAATTCGTTCAATAAAAAAAATGTGAAAATGTTGAATTTAAAATAAATAGAGTGCCATTATGATCCATTAATAAGTCTGAGAAAACATCCACACGTACCAACAAAGGACTGAATTTATGTGAGAATAAATTTATATTCTATAGTTTAAATCCGCACATCTCAAGATCATTAGTCTTCACTAAAATAAAAAAAAATTAAATTCATTTATAAATAATGAACATAATAACATATAAAATTAATTATATTTTTATTGCAAAATTTAAAACAAGTATTTTTTGATAAACTTGAACATGTGTTTTATTATTGCCAGTTATCTATCTTTAAAGACAGGTTTCATACACCAAAGAAGGCCATCTTTTTTCTTTCAAATACTCTTAACTATTCTCTCTCTTTATATTCATCATTCAACTTCTTTCTTCAACCGCTTCCCATAATATTTCTATAATTTTCTTATAATTCCCTACTTCATAGAACATGTCTAATTTAGTTCTCCATAACTTCATTAATATTGTTTTTATTAAGTAAAAAAAAAAGAAATTAAATAGTTCATTTCTCATGAGGTCATGTGATATTTGGCATTGGAAATGATGAACAGTTCTGATCTAAAAGTCTTTAATTCTTGATTACACCAGTCTACAACTGCACTAAACTGTACAGGGCATCTTTTTCAGTAATTACAAAATAATAATTAAATGATTCATTACTTAGGAGTCATATGACATTTGACAATAATAATCTTTCCAACTTCTCTACTCTGCTCCAACTTCACATCACTAAAGCTTCAATCTTTTCATTTGTCCTAATTATTCACATCTATTATCCATCTGAACCTTATGAAAACTTTTAGGCAAAACTAAGTTTAACTATCAGTTTCCCCGAGCAGTAAGCTCAGTAATGAAATAGCTAATCAAGAGTTAAAGTTGGTTGGACTGACTCCTAATTAAGGAAAGTGAGAGAAAAAGAAAATCTTACCCTTAAGCAGGTAATTTAGAAATGGCATACTGGATTCAGGAATAAGAATTCTAAATTTATATATGGAAATTAGATACAGTTTGAATGAAAAATAGATGGAAATTTAGTAGTGAAAAGCCATTAGTTATATCAAAATCAGAAGTAAAAAACAGCCAGAAAACTAATAAAAAGTTTGGATTTTATTATATATACAAGAGGATTAAATGAAAATTCCCAAAAGATGAAAAATATAAAAAAATACCTATAACAATAAATAAATGTCAAGCATTGTTAGCCGAGAGGTCATCGCACCCGCCTTGCAGGCAAGTGGTTGGTTGCAGACGGATGTGGGTTCGCGTCCCGGCTGATGCTATGACATATGAAAAAAAATAAATAAATAAATAAATAATTGAATGGTTTTACTGCTTGGAAATTCAAAAAAAGTTTGAGCAACAGAATTGGCAAAAAGGTATGATTCCATGAATTTAAGTTCCAGAGTCTGACAATCTATAACTGCATTAAATGATATATTATTATCATCATTACTACATTTCAGAAACTAAGGAATAATTATGCTTCAATTTGCATTCTCAATAATATCATTTATATGCTTTCTTTAATCACTTTTTTACAATGCAATCAAATAAAATGTATTTCTTAATTATTTTCTTATAGTTTCAACTCACCAGCAGCCTTCATCAGAGCGCCAATATTAAAATATAAATAACCATATATTTAATACACATTTATACAAAGATATGTAGATGTAATTATAAAACACACTATGTATAATAGAGTTTTCCTGAAGGTTTGTGATGATGGTGTTTTAGTTGGATTTATTGTTTGGACTATTTCCATCACCTAATATGAGCATATATCTTTAGAAAAATTTAACCTTATTTGAATATTCCAAAGCACATCAAACAGTTGGTTAGAAATTCAATACTCAAGAATCTATGGGTTCAGGGTTTAAATCCCATGCTAATACTGTCACTGGTCAGGCCAGCAACCCTTGAAGAAGAGGGGAGAATAATACCACTCGAAATGTTGTGCATATACTAGCCTGTTTGTGTATTTGGAATATTTAAATAGTTAAATTTTTCTAAAAATATTCAATACTCATATTAGATGATGGAAATAGTTCATACAATAAATACAACTATGTATAATACTTTAAATTATAGATTTTACAGAATACAAATATTTTAATGACTTTAATAATTATATATCTTTATAAATTTGTTTGATTCTTTTATATAAATTATTTTATATTTTTTAATATATAAATATTTATATTTGTATAACTTTTAAACTTTTTAATAATTTAATATATTTTTATCACTTTAATTATTCCATTACAATTTCATTCCTGTATTACTTAATTATAATATAATTACATATTTTTACTTTTTCCATTGTTTTTATATAACCTTATCTCCTTAAACTCTAAAAACTTATAACTGACAAAAATTAAAATTTTCTTTTACTTTCTACACTACCTCCGCCTATGAGTATTTTTTAAAACTATTTATTCCATTCATATATAAGTAATGTTTTTAAACCTAAATTAGACTAAGTTTAAATAAAGGCATCTTTGCATATACCTTGGCTGTTGGTTAGATCATAATGATCATCGAATATAACCTGCTAAATTTGAACAAATGCCAATAGGGATTGACAAAAAAGTCATTAAATAAATAGCATGAACATTCATTATTGGAAGGTAAGATTTAAGCATTTTTCCATCCTTGCTTATTCTTTAGTTAAGAGTAGTAAAGAAAATGTGAACATGGTAAAAAAAAAACACTTGAAAAGATATCACATATCTACAAAGTGAAAGACTCATGAAAAAAATTTTGAATCAGGAAATTAGATCTTAAAGTACTTGATTAAGTAATATTTGAGAAATAGTAAAGTGTCTTTGTGATATATACTTAACATTATTCTTATATTATAACTGTGAATATTAAGACATTAAAGATGTATTAAAAGGTTGACGAGCATCATTTATATTATCTATCACACTAATATCCAGTTACCTTGTATAAGACAAATTGATAGATCCAATAAAAAAAATTAAATTTAATTAACAAAATAATTACTTAATAAATTACAATGCAAATTAAGAAATTATTACTAAATTGTAATTTCTTTTCTTTACCCAAAAATAATAAAAAGTATATATTTCTAAGACTTCACATGATCCTATTCTTTAATTTTTGATATTGGAACATTTTTTAAGATCCCATAAAATAGTAATAACACAACTGCCTAACACTACCTGAGGTTTCAATCCAGATGGAACTTTCAAACTTTTACAGAAGGCTAAAGATTTCTAAGCAAGTTTAGGATATTTTTTTAAGTATCTAATGTATATCCATTTAATTATTGTTTAGTAAATGGATGTCTAATTGTTTTTAGCTAGAGAGTAAAACAATAAAACAAAAACTGTTAAAATCTTGACTAACCAATTATCAAATAGTCTAGTGAATTCCTATTAGAATTTTGGATAAGTTTTTGCCCTGAAAGTTTTTTTTTCGCACACCTATATCATATTTATTAAATAAATTATTCTCAAATCTGAATGTAAAGAAGCATTATTCATTATCGTTGGATATTTGATACTTTCAGATTATTAGTTTAAATAGTATGTTAAGTATCAAATTTTATTTATTTATTTAGCATATGATGTCTGCACATTAAAATTCAACGCTGGCAATTCTTAACCAATTGAGAGCCAACTCTTCCAAGCTGTGTAGAGAAAGGAGGCCAACAGGAGCCTGGTAAATTGGACACTTCCTGTAAAGGTGTACCATAGTTTTGGCCTTTCACACTCACACTTTGGAGAATCTTTTCTTAATTAGAAACTATGATAGTTCACAGATATTGAACTATAAACCCAATATTTATTGCCTTATATGTGGTAAACCTAAATGGCACAACTAGGTAGTATATAAAAGTATATTGAAAGGGAAAGTTTTGATGTCTTCAATCACATTTAATTATGAAGTAATTTTAATCAGTGTTATTAATAAACTACATTTTCTGCATTAAGCAGGTAAAGATGGCAGGTAATAGGAAACTTCAGCTAAAAGATAATTATTAGTATTGGTAGTTTGCCACAAGATATCCTATGCACCAATTTTCTTCTCAACAGCAAGGGAAGTAACTAGGCAATAAGTTATTACAATCAAAAATTTACATATGGTCACAATCACTGTCTGTGGTAATTTGGCAATTTGATATCTTACTACTTAAATACAATTTATTTTTCTATCTCAGTATTTAGCATTATATTATAATTGAGAAATGCAGAAATTAATGGATATAAGTACGGACAGCTAGATGCATCCATTTAATAGATTGAGAATTCTTAATATCATCATCATTATTACTATTATTATGCACTTTTATTTTGTTATTACTATTATTATCAATTTTAGCCAATAACTTTTACATTAATATTAGCAGAAAATTTAAAATATTTTTATTTTTATTTTTTATAGACGACTAACACTTCATTTCCCACACAAAGTAGACAGCAAAAATGCCAAAGCCCAATGGATGTCTGAAAAAGAAAATCTAGTTCTTACTTTACCTTTAATAAGAGAATTTGACTATGTTAATTTTTAATTACCATTTTGTTAATTTAAATCTATTTTACTCTAGTTAGAATTTTTTGCATATTTATGTATTAATCGTTTATTGGAAACAATAAATTTTAAGTAACAAATACAATTTTTTTTTTTTTTTTAAATCACAATAACAACTTATATATATATATTTGTAAAGGAATTCAGGAGATGCCTTTATGATTAAGATGTGTATTTGGTCACATGTTGCACCAAAACATGTGTGTGCTGGATGAAAGAAGATGAATATATACAATACAACTAACCAATTAGTTCTTATATATTTATATACCTATACCTTTATACAGAGCTGGCAAAAAAATGTAAGAACATAAAAAAATCATATCAAATGCAAGTAGGTTATGAATATGCATACATCTACAATAAATCAACCAAAGTATTTTAATTATAGAAACATCCCTAATAAAAAGAAATATTTATATTTTGAAGTTCAGAGAACAGGAAAAAAGTAAAACGCTAATCTCTGAACTTGGGAGAGATATGCTAAGTATGTGCGTATATTTATATACACATGAAAATAAGCAATTAAAATGATTGTATATTTGTAAAAGTAAAGTTGAATCTAAAAAGCACTTAGCTAATTAAATAGTTTGGAATAAAAGATTAGCTATACTGATAAATGATCAGTATTAGCCTATATAGAGATTAATCTATGATAAAGAAAGCCATTGCAACTCTAAAATGTTTAGTTCCTGGTCAGATCTAATGATAATGGAAACATATTACTAAAAATAGACAATTGGAATGTTAACTAGTTATCTGATAAGGGCTTGAATATGGGAAACTCTAGATATGGAATAGCATGTGGGCAGCTAATAGCCAATCAAGAGAGGCAATCTAAAACACCGAGGAATGAGTGTAAAAGAATCAGAACTGAACTGAGAGAGTACACTTGCTAGACGAAGCTTCTGAAAGGCAGATGTGCCATTCCACGGGTGCTCCAGTAAGCCCCTTCCTTCACTTTAGCCTTTGTGGAGAAGTTTACATCCGGACATGTGAAAGTAAACTTAGGGACTAGAAACAGGTCATATCGGTCTTTAATATTATATCACATGTCTTTGGGCCCCTTATATTATGTTATAGCGTATGTATATAAACTGTATATAATTGATTACAGTATATATATTTGTTAATGTTTATTTATCTTCATATATAACCCTCTGAAAATAAAACTCTTGTTATTTTAAATTATTTGCCGAGCCATTCACATTATTCTAGGTATTTATTTATTTTATTTATATTTGCAATCCAGCAAGCAATAGAGTGCCACTGGATACTGCAACCATTCAAACCATATCAATTTCATAATTTGGTTGATAGGCTTATTTTTGATGATTGTCAGATATAAAACTTTCTATTGATTGGAAAAACATAGCAATATTCTTTCCTATAAAATACACCTCCAGTGACTATATTACCATGTCTACATTATAGCATTCATATCAAAAAATAAAACATTGAAAAGGCAATTATTTTGATAGATATTAATATGTTTCAGCTTCTACAATGATTGGTACCATTAAGTGTGATGTAAATATTGGTATGTTCCATTAAAATAAAGTTCCCTTTTAGATTTTCTGATTATAGATGGTATTAACAAGTTTACTTCTATCTTAAGTTAACGCAGTCTTCATTTTAGACAGCTGATCCTAAAGCACTACACAGTTCAGCAATTATGAATCCTAATGCTTCTACTAATGGGTTACCAATAACTTAACCACTTAACAAATCATTACATAACTTTTTTGGAGTAATTAATGAATATTAAATGATAGAGTTATATCCACTCCCCATACCAGTTTTTGCTAACGGTCTCTCAATCATAAAATATTAGCTGGCTCTGAAGTAAAATAAATAAAGAAAATGTCTGCTTTTAAAAGTATAAATTTAACCTCTTATTCCTTTTCTGTCATATAAAATTTAAGTCAATTTTATCATAATCATTTCCTTAAGATTCTTCCTGTTAAAAAAAATATTACATTGGTATGGATTTTCATTTCAATACTACATGATGTCAAAAATTGAACGCTAATATGATTTGCCTAACCAGTTATGCTTTTCTTTTTTCACCACATATCTTTCTGGCCATTATATATCTCCTCATGTTACAATAGAGCTGAAGCATTCATGGTATTTGGCTCCAAAGCCCCCTTTTCCTGTGGATGACATGAATCTATGGATAATTGTGAATGTTATATCCACATATATTGAATGGATAATGCATATAATTTTAAAAAACTTAATTTTTTTTATATTATGTATTGTTAAAACATTTTACAGCATACCCACGTGCATGTAGGGAGAGAGAATATTTGTTTAAAAGAAAATTAATAAAAATCAAGAATTGAAAACTCCAATCTTTTTTCTTATTGTTCTTTTAAATTTTCAAAAATAATTTGTGAAAGAATGTATTGTGACTAGAAGTTAAATCATTTTTAGAGAGAAAATAAAAAATCCAAGCCTAAACAAATTCATCTAATGCTTTGGTTAAATTCCTTTAATACAGTTTAAAAAAAAAGATGAGTTTTTAAACCGAAAAGAAAAATCAATATTTTTGAATATATGTAATTACATTAATGTTTTCCTGAAGGTTTATGATGATGGTATTTTAGATGTTATAATATGTTGGATTGTTTTTATCATCTATCATTAAATGTTGAATGTCTACAAATGTTAGAACTTTATTAAAAAATTTTCATATACAAACAAATGTTAGGAATAACACAAGTTAGTAGATTATTCAACCTTTTGATTGGTATTGTTCTCCGCTCTTCTTCAGGTATTGCTGGTCTGATCAGTAACAATGCTAGCATAGAAGTTGAACTTATAGTTTTAGATTATTGACTATCAAATTTTAAGGCAATATTCTAACCATCCAAGATTAAAGATTCAACTCCTATGTTAGCATTGTCACTGGTCAAGCCATTAACAAACACTTGAAGTAAAGCTGAGAATAATACGACTCGAAATGTTACGTAATCTACTAACTTGTGTTATCAACTAACTTGTGTGTTATTACTAATAGTTGTTTGTATTTGGAAAAGCTTAAAATTTTCTAGGCAATCAACATTTAATAATACATGATGGAAATAGTCCAACATGTTACCACATTTTACAATGTTATTAAAATTATACATTCAAACACACTAAGGCTTGCAAGAGTATGATAAAAATTAAAAATGCTTAAGTACAAAAGAAATCTACAAAACGATTCACTTTTTTTTATTAATTTCTAATTTTTTTAATATACAGTACATATAAATCTGAAAAATACTATCACAATTCTAGAGAATCCAGCAATGACAATAAGATAAATATGATGACAGTATTTTATATAAGTAGAAAAATGATTTTGATCTTTTTAATAATGGTAGAAAAATTAAAATGATAACTAGTGAAGTAAAATGGGTCTTCATAACCTTAGAAGTAGAAAGATTACAAATTCTAATGAGGACTCGTGTGTCATCTGATTTTAAGAATGCTTTTTTAATTCCTATTTTTAAAAATAATGGAAATAGACAAGATTGCATGTAATAATTTTAGAATATCATTATTATTCATTATAGCAAAGATGCTTTCAATTAAGTGGCTTCTAAACATTAGATCAATGATTAAAATGGTTTAGTTAATCAAGAAGCACTATAGGCATGGTTGCTAAGAAAATGCAAGAAAAGTAGTGGGAACAAAAAATGATTTATATATTATTTTGATTGATTTTGTCAAGGCATCTGATTCAGTTAATCAAACAGATATATAACGTTTGAAATTAGTCAGTTGTCCGTTGAAGTTTATTCATGAATAGCTTCTAGGTGATATAATGAGAGGAAATATTATTACTAAAGGTAAAAAATTTGTGGCATTTAAAACAAAAACTAATGTCACATAAGGATTATGTGTTTTCTCCGACACCGTTTTCAATTTTTATGACAGTGGTAGAAATGTTTTTAAGTGGCTTAATGAAACCAGGATCAAGATATGATACAAGTATTATGGTAAAATTTTTAATTTGAATCAATTAAAAGAGAAAAAAAAAATTTAATTTTCTTGGATTTTAGATTTATAATGTGCTAATAATTGTCTATTTTTTGTTAGTTCAAAATATAATCTATAGAATATGCTTAATGTTTTGAATGCAATATTTAGCTGTATATAGAAATGTTATTTAGAGGAAGACTTCGATCTTCTGCCAACACAGTATAAAGGCATTACAAAAGTGTTATTTAAGGACATTCTGATCTGTTTTCCAAAATCTCATATTGATTAAATTGGATATGTAAAATGACTGAATAATACAAAACTTTCTAAAAAGAGTGTTTTATAATGAACAAGAGTGTGACTTTTGTGACAGAAATAAATCATGCTTATCTTATAAGAATTGTCTCAAAGATATTCTAAAGAAATTCAATGTTGATTATTTCCATTGGGATATGGCAGAAAATAGAATACAATATATTGAGTGTGGCTAAGTGGGAATGATACCATGTATAACAGGTTGTCCAACCTGCAGCTTGACGGTCACAAGTAGCCCAAAATGGCTATGAATGATGGTCCAACACAAAATTGTAAACTTATTTAAAACATTATGATATTTTTTTGTGATTACATGTCACAATGTGATTAAAATAAACATACATCTATATTCTAATACAATGTCAAATATCTAGTTTTGTGTTTCCCTCTTTTACTTTTATAATTAAAATAATATAAAAAATATCAATGATGTTTTATAACTCAGATATATATGTTTTCTATATATGATCACAAACGTAGAACTTGGCTCGACAATTTTTAAAGGCTCTCATAATGGCTCACTGCATAATTAGGATTATTATTTAAGAACTTTTTTATTTATCTTTGGTGGTGGATATCACAAAAATTATACATGAACCTTTTCTTGGTTTATCAGCTTTCAGAAATGTTTGTACATTTAATGTGTGGTCCAAACAAAAAGTTGAACACCCCTGATGTATACAATGACTCAACTGTAAAACTAAAATCAGATAATTTCAATTGTTTTTTTTTGCAAATGAGAATTCAGTTTTATCATAATTTAGTATCCATTTGTTTATTTTTATTGTTATCCATGGTTTTCTCAAATGTCTTATCAATGGCAATACTTTTTATTATCTAATAATGAATAATATTTCTGTAGTATAATTTTTACTATACGACTCTCACGCAAGGTAGGAACTGGTTTCTATTTATTACTGGATAATCTCTAGTCTAAGGAATAACTAATAGAAATTATTAATATTCTTTTCTTATCTGTTATCTTTAGTCTTCATCTTTCACATTTATTGTCATAAAAACTGTCATGGCTCAATAATTGCCAATATAATAAATGGAATGTCCTTGCTTTTGGCTAAAATTCTATAGAGCATCAATTTCAATGAATCTCTTGCTGCTGGATTTTTTGTTGTTGCTGAATGATCAAGGATTGATGACTTTTATAAACAAAGTATGAGAATGATTCAAGGACTGTAAACTCAAAGTTAAATCTATTAATCTATACATTAAATTCCACTAAAATTTTGCTCAATAACTCATTCTTAAATTATTAATTAATTAGACATTTAATTGGAATTGACCTTCACACAAAAGTGCAAACATGGATTTAGATAATGTACATTAGATGGCAGCAAAAACAATACAGTAGTTAGAAACATCGATAGAAAACAGTGAAATTTTATAGGAGATTTGGAATAGATTTTGTCCAAAGAGAAGGATAGGGGATGATTTATTTATTTTATTCCAGTTGATTGAAATGTCTCATAAAGAAAAATAGCCATTACTTATTGCATTTTTAGATAGTGAAAAGATTTATAATATGGGTAGATTGGAGAAATCTTGAAAATATAGGAATAGATTTTGGGTTGCTAAGAATGATTAAGAGTTTTTACAATAATATTTTAAGTACTCATTGAGAGATATAGAGTCACTGGAAATTAATGTCCCTTAAACCCTTTACTAACATTCGGTTTCTAAGATAATTATAAATTGAAACAAAAAGATTAGTCAGAACCAAGAGAATATATAATGTGCTGTCTCTTATTTTCAGAAAAAAAGTAAATTAAACATCATAAGTAAATAATTCCGAGAAGTTTCTTTTACATGAATGCTAACTAATTAGTCAAAAACCAGACATGGAAGATCTATTTGGCCTTACTACCCAATTGTAATGAATGAGAATGAAGAAAATGATCACCCTGTATATTGATAATCAATAGGGTAAATTACCTTATTATTATACCATTATACCACTTTACCCATGGGATATTTTTTTGACTACATAGAGCTAAATAACCTCAAATAGTATAAGTAAAAATTTTGAAATTAAGTATTTTGTCTCTTAAAAATTATTCAAATTTAAATATTCTCTTCCTATAAGAAAATACAATTTATATTCTTTATAAAAAAAAATATGTTAATTATTAAAAAAAAAAAAGAAAACATAAAATCTTACCTTTTGATGTGGTGATTTGATTTAGGATTTCTACATCAGGTTTCACATCAAATGTTTCAATTTCTGGTCTAGCCATCTGACCCAAGTCTGTCCTCCATTGATTTAGAACAGTAGAAAGATAATCCTTATCTATAATTTAAAAACATATATAATATAAACCATATGTGCATAATTCTAAATGGACCTCAATATAAATTAACTATTACTCCTAATCAAATTTAATTAAGCCAATGTAAATTACAAATAGATTGATTAGCTGGTTTACTAAAATTTGATTAGGAATAGAGACTATCAATCAATTTTATTTTATTTGTTCAATAAATATACTCTATACTCGTTTCATACATATATGTGTTTATGTAAATAAAATTCCCATTCAATATCATTTTTAATTTAAAATACAAATTAAACTTTTTTTCACTATTTATTTTGTAATAACTGTAACCATTCACAAGTATTTATCAATAGCTCAAGTTTATAACAGATGACTCTGGAATAATGATTAATGTGAATTACTATTCCTAATTCAGTATTTAACATTCTTGAAATCTTCTAATATGTTACAATGAAAACCTAGTTTGAAATAATTATTCTAATAATACATGATAGTTTTAGATGTTAGAAGTATACTTTCTAACTTTTTTTCCAATTTTATCTACTGATATATATTTCTAAAAAACTTAAATTATTCAGTTCAAATAGTAAATTGTTATTCTTTAGCATTGTTAATCTCAAAAGTTCATGGCTGAAAATGCGCTTTTCCTACATTTGCTTCTGGTTTTTATTTCAATTTTCCTATTTATATATTACTGAAATCCTTGCTGGTGTTCGTCCACCTACCCACTTAATTTTGATCCTCTCTTTTAACAATTAGATATCTTCATAGATTCTACTATACCTCTGAGTCTTATAATATCAATTAGAGACTCTTATACAGGTGTTATTGTACTTGTCCAATGCCTGTTTACAATCTATCTTTCACAATTAATTTTTTTTCTTTAGAACTCTATTTTTAAATTGCTTATAGTTGCATTTTGTCTTTGAACCTTTACATATAATAGATTTTTAACTCGGCATAATTCATTCTTCATAATAGGATTCCAAATCTCTGAACCATAACATATAACAGGATATATATTAGAATGTTAAATTATTTAGAGCAGGCTTTCAAATCTTTGAACCATAACATGTAAAAACATTGTAACGGTATACCTATATGCTGTTACATCACTTTCAAATAAAAAGGGAAAAGATCAATAAATAAAATTGCCCTCAAATAGAAATATAAAAAATTAATAAAATTTTTATTTAAATCAATATATATAAGGTGCACAGATGGTAAACTAATTAAGTAATCTAAAGATATAAGATTATTTTGAAGGAATGTAAAAGAAAATAATAAAAGCTGTTAATTATTTTCTGCTAAAAATTATTTTTAATTTTAGTAGAATGGAAATGATTTTCTATTTTAGCAAACAGACCCTTGGGGATATTTAACCAATTATAAGTCAGATAAGAGATCAATTAAAAATTACTAGTAATAAAATTTGCTATTCACGCTCTAAAGCAACCTGGCCAATAACGATGCAAATGAACACATGCTCCATAGAGAAAAATCATTACTGCCAATAATAACAGTGCCAACCAGATAAGATCGATCCTGGAATTCAATGATAAGCAATTCGCAATGATATAAAAAGAAGAAAACTTTTGCAAGTTTGGATTGCTCTTGCTGATTATATGTTTATTTAAACATATTTTATACATGTATTGCGGATCTCCAAAATGTAGGGGTCATGCAATAAATTTTCATTTCCTGAATTTGCACCAACTGAGACGGACTCCAGAGTGATGGTTCCCGGAAAATGGTCAGCCACAGATATATCTCCACCTGGGACAATATTAATATGGGATGGAAGAAACTTTGAATTAAGTGGTGTGAAGCATCCAACGCCATGGAAAGTACGAACTTTTTTTTTTCAAATGAGATTTGAACTTTTAAACTAAAATACAAACTTTTTCAAGTATTAATTTTAAACATCACTTAACTCTTAAAAGAAATCTCGTCTGACTAAATAACTCTTAAATTACTCTGAAATATTTTTATGTATAATACTGTTTGCATTAGCATACAGGGTATATTATCCATCTGAGTGCATGGCCAAAAATGGTAGCCATTTAGTTGCAAATGGTCGTAGATATATTTCCTATGCCATTGATTTCCTTATGCTCTGGTTGGACAGTAAGCTGGCAAAGACTGCTATCCCCCATTTATAGAACATTTCTTTTACATATATTTCAAATGATTACCTCACCAGATGGATACACGTTCCTGTACTAGATGAGGATCATTATTTCTCTAATGATATCCTGCTACAGACGTAAATTCCTGTCAGCATGATTGTTTTATGCTAACATTCTCATTTTGTATTGATCACATTGGTATATCATTAAACTAGCGCTGGCTTGGACATGAACTTTTAGCCTGGAGTTAAAAGAGTTGAGTTGTTTAAATGCATATTCTATGTAGTGTATTTATGCTTAGCAAAATATTAAAATGGTATTAAATCTGTTTAACTGAAATAAACACTTTGCAGTAAATTCTTTAAAAAGTACAGTTGAATGGAAAGATGTTATTAAAGCAGTTGAATTTGTGAGAACTAAAAGATGGATTGTTATTAATGATAATTTTTTGTTTGAAAAAATTAACTACGGAAAAACTTAAAAAATGGATAAAAAAAATTGATGTTGGTAAAAGATGGATAGAAATATTTATCCACTTTAAGAAATAATATAATACTTCTAATTGAATTTGTATTGTTTGTCCACTTACTGGAACAATGAAAAACCTGATTATCTATAAAAACTTTATTCTCTGTCGTATCTGTAAAATTTAACTTCCACAATGTGAGTTGTAATGAGATTAGCAAATTATTAGAAATATTTCAAAAAAATTTCTGCATTGTTTAATATTATATTAAATAAATATTATATAACACAATACATGTACAATCACTTTTTCTTTTAAAATATATATGTTCTCCAATAATATCAACAAATAAAAAAAAAAAATTATTTTTCTTTTCAAAAACTTTATTTTCTTATATCAATACTGAACATATATATAATACAAACTCCAACGTTTCAACTGTTTTATCTTCTTAGTCATTTTCAAGGATCTGCAACAACAACAAAAAATACATATTTATAAATAAAAACCTCAATTACATAAATACTTTCATTTTATATTAACATAAACAGTAACAAACATATTAATTATACATAATTATATATTACTTACATCTCTCTCCCACTACTATTTATTATTACTTCATTTTAAAATGGGGGAAGTCATTTGAAATTGGGGGTTGGTTTTAAATTTGTATAAAAAGTTTCTTGGATGATTTTAAGATTTATGATTAAATAATGTATAAGGAAGTGTAATAATAAATAGTAGTAGGCGAGAGATGTAAGTAATATATAATTATGTATGAATAATATGTTTGTTACTGTTTATGATAATAAAAAATGAAAGTATTTCTGTAATTGAGGTTTTTATTTATAAATATGTATTTCGTGTTGTTGTTGCAGATCCTTGAAAATGACTGTAAGAAGATAAATCAGTTGAAACGTTGGAATTTGTATTATATAAATATATATGTTCAGTATTGACATAAGAAAATAA
The DNA here is from genome assembly GCA_028023455.1 of Epiperipatus broadwayi. Classification (NCBI taxonomy): domain Eukaryota; kingdom Metazoa; phylum Onychophora; class Udeonychophora; order Euonychophora; family Peripatidae; genus Epiperipatus; species Epiperipatus broadwayi. The sequence continues at coordinate 43,876 of JAQFVV010013060.1, read as the reverse complement.
AGTTTTTGAAAAGAAAAAGATTTTTTTTTTTTTTAATTTGTTAAATAAAATAATAAATAGATGTTTGTAAAAGTACTATTTGTAATGTTTGTAAAGCTGTTTATGTTTTTGGAAGGCAATACATGATCTTTTTTTCTTACTTGTTGTACTCCTTTTTCACCACAAATAATTGATTAGTTTTAATAAATATTAGTTACTATTAAGACAATATAAGAGTGGTTGGTTAGAACTAAAAATTTCTGAAATTTTAGGACAAGGAGAAAACCATTTGACCAAATGAATAAAATTGATAATGTTTCTTAATAACTTAAAAAAAAGAACTGTAATAAACAATTACTGTGCAGCATATATATATAGCCTTCATCAAAAATTGAAAGATTAATACATAATAGCTTATATTTCAAATACAATAATGAATATTGGAATATACATAAAGGGTGGGTAATGGGTTGTGCAATTAGTGGGTTAAGGTCATCAATATTTCTTAATGAATTGGAAATGAAACTAATTAAAAAAAGAATAATAAATCAAGAAATAGCATATTATTTTAGATATGTTGATGATATTTAATAATTGGTAACAAAAGAGCTATAAATAATATTTATAAAGAATTTAATAATAATATATACAATATAAAATTTACAAAAATGGAATTTGATGTTAAAATAAAGCATTGAGATTAAGATAGAATATCATAACAAAATTATATTAAAACATCTAATTAAGAAAGATAATTTCTATAGATTCACAACAAGCATGGATACAAAAAATGGCAGTTATTAAAAATTTTAAACATAAAAATGATAAATATAACACAGAAGTATAGCTACTTTACAAAAGGAACAATTTATTGAATTATATATTAATTATGGATATAACCCTAAGAGTATTGAAAATATATTTTTAATTATAATAATTTTAATTCAAATATTAATAATAATTGTATTATAAATAATAATAACAGATCTAAGAATAATAAAAAATGGATAAAACTTTCATACTTCCCTAAAATTTATCACATATTACTAAAAAATAAAAATAATATAGATAAAAACATTAACATAGGATAGTCAAATAGTAAAAATCTTGACAAATCAATAGGTAATTATAAAATAAGAGATGATATGAAATATAAAAAGGGAATTGTATATAAAATTACTTATGGAAGTTGCAGCATGGTTTATTATGGACATACAGAGAAACAATTAACTGAAAGAGTAAAAGAACATAATGCTACTAATATAAGAGATGATAGGTCTGCCTTAAATATTCATTATTTAAAATACAGACATAAAATAGATTATGTCAAAAATGTAAATCCTTTAATAGGCTGAAGGAAGGCAGTAAGCATGACATGAGCGTGCCAATACAAGAGGGGCATGGAAACGGTGCAAAAATAAGAATATATTTATTTTTGTTTTGTTATGAATATTAATTATTCTGACTTGATTTATTATTTCTATAAAATAAGAAAATATAACATATTAAAATAAAAAATCACTTCTTGAAATATGATTTGTCAATTATAATTTTCTACAGTTTGTTTTTTTCTTATGATACTCTCAGTTATGTCTTCTTATCATGGATTTACACATGTATTTCAAATCACGTTGCTATGGGTCAGATTTGACACTGCCTTCAGAAGTGGACTATTCCAGATTCCTTATCTGATTGGCTAGCACCCAGTTGCTATCCAATGGGATTAAATCCTTCACTGGGATTCGTGCACCAAATCCGCATGTTTTCAGTAAGGTAGGTGATCTGCCATTAAATAGTCAGCCTTTTGGAGGCAGGGCAGAGAGCAATTACTTCTGTCAACCTGGATGACTGAATGTGCTCTCCATTAAACCCTCTGCCATTAGCAAACATAGTATCTCCTCATTATCGTGACATCTATGCAGTGAGGCAAGTCCACCTATGGACTGGAAACTGCTATGTCCACACTCAACTCGAGGCAAGCTAAATACATAGCTGGAAGAGTCTTACCAGAGATCATGAGGCAAGCTAATCATTAGCTGGAAGCGAGTTCTATTACTCGGCATGACTATCTCAGCATTAACGTGTATAAACAATATATGTATATTATTGTTTAACTAACAAGTGTGTATATTTTTTAGCACTAATAAATTGTACATATTAATTGCTGAGTAGTTGTTTCTTTTTGCATCTGTTGGTTTGGAACCGAATCTGTAAGCCTAACCAAACACAACACTACGTGATGCAAAAATAGAAATCTGTTTTACTACTAATATCCATGACATTTATAAATATATTATGGTAGTTATTTGGTATTTGTAAAATAATAATAATAAACATAACTTCAAAAAGTTTTATTGACTTATTATAAAAATATCTTAAATTTACCGTATTAAACAAAATTTAAAACAAAAAACAATCCAAAATGTCTGCCCGTATTTTTATAGCGTTTTCTTGTAGCAATTTTGGTTTAATTTTAAAAACACATACATAAAAAAAAACTCAATATACTAATAAAATGCATAATATTGTATATATGTGGATAAATTAGTTAAAATAGAATCAGTTAAAGCAATATTTAAAGCTAAATAGTGACAAACTTTTAATGTAATAATTAAATGTGTCAATGTGTGTATGAATGTTTATGTTTCCTCCGAGATATTTAAATATAAAATAATACCATTGTAAAATAATTAGGTAGAGTTATTTAAAATCTGAAATAGTTTTAAAATTAATTGAATTACTCTATAAACAATTAAGTAAGAAATGACTAAAACTAGTGAATTTCATTTCTTAGAAAATTATTAATTATCGTCTTCACATTTGTAAAAATGAAAAAAAACATTGTGAATTACTTAAAGTATACCACAGTAATAGATTGATTCAAAAGATGAAATATCATCATCATTTATTGGTCTAACAGGAATTAGTCTTCTCACTTCTCTGCAATTTTAGTTTTCAATCTAGGATAAAAATAATTGAAACTCTTAAAGACTTTATGTGAACTTTGGATTATAAAGTATATTTGTTTTTACTTATTATATATAGACTATATAAAACAAGAACAAAAGAAAAGCTAGAGTGAAAAAATAGGTTCTACAGGTAATAGAATTTAAATTATATATTATTATTATTTCAGTATTGATGACTTAGTATGTGTGTAATTTTCTTCGAAGAGAGATTGTTAATTAATATTAATGTAGGTACATTAAAGACTGTATGATGAATATTTATGTAATGAATTACTTTTGTCAACTATGAACAGACTTGGTGAAACTTATTTTTAAAAAAAATTAAAAGAATATTTCAATCTACAAATTCTTTTTAAGTGACAGTTGTAGTAATACCTAAATGGAGAGAAATTGTATGAAGAACTGTCTTTTTAAAAACTTATTTTCAATTGAATTATCTCAATTCAAAAATTCACTGGATGTTCTAAGTTATATTCATGAAAATGATTTGACTGTTTCATTCCCAAATTTGAGCATATCATTCCTATTAGTAGAGCTAGTGGAGAGAGATCATTTTCAAAGTTAAAAATCATAAAAAATTATTTATGTTCAACAATGACAATTGGTTGGTAAATTTGTCAATGATAACTACAAAATATATGTAATACTCTAAATGCTAATGATATTGTATCTAAATTCAGTTCTGTAAAAGCTCAGAAAGTTTATGATTATGTAATAATTAGAGGAAATTTGAACACAGACCTTCAAGCTCATTTCAGCTATCCATTCCATCTTATATAACCAGTACACATGACCACATACATGTGAAAAACATAAATGATCTCAATATATATATAGTTAGTGCTGAACTAGAACTCGTCATTTGATTCTGAACTAGAACTCATCATTTGTTTCAGATCTTCACCCCCCCCTCCACACACATACATACAATCGGTGCTCACTTTATATTAAGATAGCAAATCTTCAAACTTTAATGGACAAGCTTTAATCTTTTCCACTTTCCAACTCTTGCATTGGTTATATAAAATGGAGTGGATAGCTGAAGAGAGCCTGGAAATCTGTGTTCATATTTCTTCTAATTGCATCTAAAGTTCAGTATATATAATATACTTGTATTTAAAATATTAGATTCAGCCTGGATTCTGCAATCTCTCTTCTGTATATTTAAATGAACATATTAAGGTCCTACATATGAGGTGTCAGAGTGACTTAAAGTCAGCATGGCTATGACAACAATATTAGTATCAACAAAGGCTGGAGAAGACTAAGAGAAGATATATGAAACATTACATTAATTATACAGAGGCAAAACTATCCATACAGTCGTGCCATTCAGTGCAAGCCAGGATAATCAATGGATGCACAAAGGTTGTGTATAAAATCCCAATCTAATGCTTACCCATTCATATCTCCAGACTAGTTTATAGCATATGTAAGCATAAAGAATGGTGATCATGTGATGTTAGTGGTTTAATAGATTAATTATAACAAAAATAATTGTATGATTATATATAAAACACCAATTAATTTGACTAATAATTGATTAATGATAAATGAATGGAAAGTTTTAAGTAATATACATTTACACAGGGGTTTTTTTTTATGTCTTAAAAATATTATAACCTTATCTTTCTTATTGCATTGCCAAATCCATATAATATTACTATCATTTATTTTCTTTATTGCTTTTTACAATGCTTTTTTACAATTCATTTTTGAAGTTTTCGATTGGCCCAGTAATCTTCTTCAGAACTATAACAAATACAATACAAATACATAGATACAAATATACATGAACATATAACTTTACATTATATATATATTATCTTATAATCACTATTTATATACCCACATATATCTTTATATATGTCTCTATATAATTATTACTGTTTTATATATTATACATTTTAATCTTTTTTACATTCTATATTTTTCAATCAATACTTCCTATAATTATATATATTATTTTTATTTCATTTATTTTTTATTATATTCTTATTAATTTTTTAATATTTAACTCTAACATTATATATTTATATTTTACATTATTATTATTCATTGGTAGGTATAAAAATATGTTTAAAAAAATATGTTAAAAAATAAATAAAAAATATGTTTAAAAATATTATAGGTTAAAGAAAATTATACATATTGAATGTTATTGATTGATAAATATAGAATGTAAAAAAGATTAAAATGTATAATATATAAAAAGTTAATAATTATATAGAAAGATATATAAATAATGACTATAAGATGGAATATATGTATATATATATAAAATGTAAAGTTATATGTTCATGTATTCATTTATGCAATCAAAACCATTAATAGTGAGTTATAAAAAAGCATTGTAAAAAGTAATAAAAAACATAAATGATATTCATATCTTAAAAATATTCTATGGTTTTAATAGGTTATAGTAGTTAATTTTATAAAAAAAAAAAAAGGAAAATGCCACTATATAGAATTATGAGTAAAGAACAGAAATCAAGTTGGATGAGAAAGATAGTACAGTATGCCGAAGATTTGGGTAAAGACTAATTGTCAGTATATTTATCCAAAATGTGGAATGATGGAGATAGAATTGTTGAGTGTTATAGTGGCAAGGAACAGGATAGGAGAACTAGTATGGAGAGTAAAAAGATTTTAAATACATACAGAAGTAAATAGAATATTGAGTGCAAGTTAATTTATGATAATAGCAAGGAAAGTAGTTGACTATTTAATGCTCAAACAGAATCTTTAAAAACAAACAAATATAAACATAAATGGAAAAATATGGGTGATTTAGTCTGCAAGTTATGTAAGGAAGGCATAGAAAATATTAAGTATATGCTAATTAAATATAAATGCCTACAAGCAGAAAGTATATAAATAATGAAGTTGTGGGAGAATAAATGTAAACAAAGAGATTAAACAGAAAGTGAGTTGTTGGTTTTAATGCTGGGTTTGAAAAAAGATAAGAAGGATTTACATATAAAGGCCATAGAGTGGACAAAGATAATGTTGGACACATGGAATGAAGCATGATAGAGAAGAATATGGGAAAAACTTAGGGTGGTGAATGGAAAGGGAAGGTGTCTAACAGGTCTCTCTGGGGATAGTGGCCGAGAGATTCCTGACTTCAAGAAAGGAAAAACCACATCGCATCGTAATTATAAATTAGTTAAAGCACATTGATAAGGGCAAAAATTAATATTTGCCGAAACGAGTTTTTTTGTGTATGATTATTATTGCTGTTATATAAACATATTATATCGTTGATTTAATTAAATGTATATGGCCTTACCTAAGATATTTTTAACATGATTAGAATTTTTTTTTAAAAAAACAACAAATAAATTAAATGTTTTCTCTCTCTTAAGGTTTATATTTCATAGTTTAACTAATTTTAAAAAAATATGCATATTTATGTGATGACGAAAACTAATAAAAAAAAACTGTTTAAAAATGAAATACATATCCATATAAACATGTCATTCTGTATAAGTAGATTTTATGTATAAAACAAACATTTGATACACATTTTGCAAATATTTGTACATTTTTTCATTCATAAATATCAATTATCATCTCTCTTTACAGCAATAATGTGGGTTTAATGGAAAAACGGATTGGTCTAAACACGCACAACAAAAACGTACAAACGTTAATTTAAATTACCTTCTTTTAATCTCTGCTGAAGCTCATCAGAAGCCAATATTTCATATTCTTGGCCACCACATATTATCCTTAAAGCAGAAGCCATTTTTTTTTAAGTAACTGCTTAATAAACCGATGCACAAGCCAAATTTTGAGCACATCTTCGTAACTATGCTCAGCTTCCGCATTGAAAAAAAATCTATTAATGTTCGCTTATTATATTACTCAATTTAAAACCGTTGTTAACGAAACGATCGATAGCGTTTAATTTTTGATCACTTGTTATAATTATATTCAGTAGATTTTTATAAATCCTGTTTTATTTCTTATAACCAGCTTCTAAAGGTAATTATAATTTTCACCGTAAGGCCTCTAGTTACTACTTTTGATAAACGATGTCCAATCAGGTTTTCCTTATTCCTTGATTATTAAGGCCTACGCTTTTCCAAACAAAATGTTGTGACATTTAAAACAAATTATACTGATGATATCTATTTTTTAAAATCCAAAAAATATTTTTATGCAGAGTGTGTATATTCTTAAAAAAAGTCCTTATTTCTATTGCATTCATTTTCGCATTTCTAAAACAAATCGATTACTATTTCGCAAAGGAAAATACTCCTAACCAAACGAATAAATTAGAAATGGTGAATGCTTTTAAGGATCGGAGAATAAACAATATATATATTGTAAATTTAAAAGTGTTATAAGCATTTTATTTAAAATTAAAAAATATATATTACAGTAATGATTTTTTTTTTGTAAATGATAAAATACTTATAAAATTAATATGTGTAATTATGTAGTTGTAAATCTTCTAATGTTAGAAGTTAGGTTAACTGGTTGTATCCTCCCTATTGTAAGTATAATTTATTTTGTTCGTAATATGATTTACCTCATTTAACTGAAATAAAAATGGTTTTCAGTTTTAGATTGTGATTATATATAATATGTTTATTTTTTCGTCGAAAGGAAAGATTATTTTAGTAATTTTTAGATCAAAACTCAACTTGCCACTTTTGGTACTCAAACATCACATGACCTTTCAAGCAACTAAATATACCATTATTTTTATTCGCAGGGATTTAGCATAGTAGACCAGAAAAAGAAAAAGTTAACTTTGGAAAAAGTTAATAAGAATTAATGTAATGATAAAAAGTATTTTTTTTTTTTTTGTAAAGATAGCAGAAATATTATTTTGAGTATTTTAAAAAAAAAAATGTAATTAGTAGAAGAAGACAATAACAAGTGTATCTCTGTGTCACTTATGAATAGCAGTGTATATAAATTGGGGTACAGATGCTGGACAGGTTCTCTGTTTTTTCTTTTGAATATGGCTATAACTTTGTTGCAGACAAGGGCGCAGAAAAGAAGTTGGAAAAAGAAACTGAATGAGAAGAATCAATGCATGACTCATCTCAATTAGCTAAGAGACTTTGTTAACAGCATTTAAGAGAATTGGTGATCTGAAGACTAGTTGTTTAAAAAGCTGCTGAATTGTGAATTCTTAATTATTAATATGGAAATATCTACTATGAAAATCTCATTATGAAGAGGTACAAAATCTAGAACTATGTAGCTTTCTGCCAATTTTAAAAGTCTGTTCCTTCTGTCTGTACTAATCATTGGTAAAATAAGATCAAATAAGCTACCTGACATTTCTCCCAAATTTTCGTAGATGTATCCATAAAGAACACTTCAATGTATCATTATATTTGTTAATGAAAAACAATTTAAAATAGTAAATCATATGAAGTATTGAGCTTTACATAGTAATGACTGTTCAGCATATTAAATGTGTAAAAGGTTCGAACATATTCTAGATGACTAGTCATAAAATCAGAATTGTAAAAGTATTAGATAAGATCCTTTTATTTAACATAATAGGCCTTTAAAAGTGATTATCATATAAATTTAAAAATTTATTTTAATTTTCTCTGTTTAATATTTAAAGTTACTCTCAAACATATTTTAATTTGCACTGCTAAAGATTTAAAAGCTATTAACACACATCTTTTGATATATTTATGTTTTTACATGTCTAATGTTTAATATTTATTATAGCAGATATATTAATATTTATTTTAATGTTTTGTTTTAAAACAGGCAAAACTCTCCATACAGTATTGCTACTCAGTGCAAGCCAGAATAATTAGTGGATGCCAGAAGGCTTGTGCATAAAATCCCCATCTAGTGCCTACTTATCCAATATCCCCAGACTAGTTTCTGCCTTGTGGCCTTCGTCAGTTAGGAGCCTTGTATCTGAGAGCACTGCACTTAGATCTTAGGATCTAATGCAACCCTCCAGCACCCACCTTTTATCTCTATTTAACTACAAAACTACGAGTCTTAAATTGAAAACAGAATATTTTCAATCCAAGTTCATTAACTTATATAGTCATATACGTCTGAACTCAGTTCAAATTGCACCTTAAGTAAAAGTGAGATGCTAACTCCAGCTTGTATAATTAATTATGAGTTTATTAACTCTTAACTGCCATATTCCATCTGATTGATAAATTAATTTCATTCTGAATTACCACCAATATTGACAAAGGTATGCTTATAAACATCAGAGTAACTAAGAATAGGTGGATTCATTCTATTCTTGATTCCTTCCTTTGTTCACCATTTAGAATGTTTTTTTAAGTCATAGCCTGGGGGAGGGTGATTTACTTCCTTTGTTTATATATTTTCCCATTACTTAATAATAAGTGTAATAATATTTGAAGCTAAATGAATTTTCTCAGATATTGAGTCAATAAAATTGAACAAAGTTTTATAAGTATTAATTGATGCAATTTAATGATATCAATATTCAAGTAAACAAAATAAAATACATATAATACAGTAAATTATATATTATTTTATTGAATCCTTTTTTTAAAGTGAATTCTCATTCAAAATACATAAAATTTTAAATGAAGGGAACCATTCTCGACTTAATTTATATAAGTATTTTTTTATTGTTATAAAACACACACACTACATGAAAACATTGCTTCAGATCCCACTTTTTCTTGGACCAGTTCTGTTTAAGCTTTCCTGTATGTTTTTTTATGTCTGACTCACAATCAGCCAGTAAATTCAAAGACTTTCACTTGCTACCAAACATGATTTTAATGTTTTTATGATCAAATTTTTTAAAAAATATTATACTTGTGCACAGGCTATAGCCTACATAATCATCATTGCAAGTCACATGAATCCCTCAGATTGTAGTTTACCCACTTTTGTTTTCAAATATATTAGGTAACGATTTGATAGAAGAAAAAATTATCTGTTATAGTCTTGGATTTAATTACTGCTTTTAACTTGGTCGCTCATAAAAAAGTTAATCTTAACTTATATAAAGTAAAATTGATAAGAATTCGATAAAATGGTTGAAGTCATATCTACCAAAGAGATCTAATTATATAGACTACAATGGTCAATACTCAGAACCTACATATATATTCAAAAAAATTCCACAAGAGGAATTTTTGCATTATTATTTAATGTTTATATGAATGCTATTGCTAAATGCATCCCTACTTCACATGAAAATGATTATAAAAAATATGAAATCATTGAAAAGACATGATATAAAACAACTTCAGAATAAGTTAAATGTTTTTGTCAAATAGTGTAATGACAATGATATAAAAATAATATTCACATATAAAAATAATATTCACAAATATTCAGTACTATTATTTATAATACACACTTTTGAATTAATAGATAATTATAGGATAATAATAATAATTATAAAGTTTAAAACAAAAAATTATTAAAAATAATTGTACATTTGTTAGTCAAGTTCATAAAGCAAAAATTAAAACATATAAAATCTTTTAACATTTGTAGTAATGCATATCCCTTCTCTAAAGTTAATAAAATTAAACTACTCCAATTATTGACAATGTATCTTACTTTTTGATCTGAAATAAAAATATCAGAGACCAATATATATGAACTTTAGAATCTCTATAATACACAGAAGCTAAATTCTCCATACAGCAGCACGACTCAGTGCAAGCCAAAGTAATGAATGGATGCAAGAAAGTTTGTGCATAAAATCCCTATTTAGTGCCTATTCATCCAATATCTCCAGACTAGTTTCTAGCTTGTGGCTTTCATCAGTAAGGAGCTTTGAATTTGAGAGCTCTACAACTGGATCTAGTTGCAGAGCTCTCAAATTCAAGATTCCTTACTGATAAAAGCCACGAGCTAGAAACTACTAGTCTGGGAATATTGGATGAGTAGGCACTAGATAGGGATTTTATGACAAACTTTCTTCCATTCATTGATTATTCTGGCTTGCACTGAGTGGTGCTACTGTATGGAGAGTTTAGCCTCTGTGTAAACAGCTTGTGTATACATAAAGAAATGGTAATCATGTGTTGTTTAGGGGTTTAATCTCTATAATACCAGATTTTTATATAACATAACTACATAAAATAATATAATTCTGAAAATGATGTAATTTATTTAAAAAATGGTTTGTTTTAGATAGATGTACAATCAAAATAAATATAAACAACAAAGGCGTTTATTGCAGAAAACTCAGAAATAATGGACATAAAGAGAAAATTTAATAATTCTATTAAAATATTTTTTATCATAACAATTACAAAAAAATTTATAATTTGTACACTAAAGTACTTATTTTTGTACTTGAATAAATGATAGCAAATAATTTGAATATTTTTTAACTGTTTTTAAATGAATTGTATGGCACTGTACTTTAGATATAGCAATTTACATAAATTTCGATGTTAACCAATAATGTTATATATATAATCAGTTATGTAGATAACAATACCTGTAATAATTAAATAAATAAAACTACTTCCAACCCCTCCCTTATATACAATGAGTCTTTATATGAGGCTTTGTCATAGTAATCATTATCAATTTGTAACCATTATTTTCATTAACGATCAAATATTCACTACATTAATCTTTAAAAAAGTTTCAAAATTTTTTTAAAATAATATTATTTTTTAAATGTTGGCCATTTTGCATGACTATTGATATTATAAAATACTAACATTGCCAAAGCAATGATATCTTCATATGATAAAATGGAAAGTCCCCCCCCCCCAAGCACTCAAACAAACTTAGATAACATGGGGGAAAAAAGTGCAATTATAATAAGAAGATAATTATCACTATGAATACTGACATAGTAGATGTATTACATAACTGATTTGAGTTTTACATACCACCCAGTTGGAGCACAAAACTTGTAATGAATACACGAATTGATAAACTAATGAAGTAAGTAATGTGAATTTTTAAATAAAAAAAAATACTAAAGTAGTATTTAAATACAAGTATATTATATATAAACAAGGATATGATGTGATGTATTGTAACTTCTCCTTAAACGAAGTCAAGAATATCTCAGCAATTATGCCCAGATAAACAATGCAAAACTCTCCATACAGTAGTGCCACCCTGTGCCAATCAGAGTAATCAATGAATGCCAGAAGGCTTGCTCCTCACTGACGAAGGCCACAATCCAGAAACTAGTCTGGGGATATTGGATGAGTAGGCATTAGATAGGGATTTTATGCACAAGCCTTCTGACATTCATTGATTACTCTGGTTGGCACAGGATGGCACTACTGTATGGAGAGTTTTTGCCTTGTTTATAAACAATTATGTGCTAGTATAAGAGATGGTGATCATGTGATGTTTAATATATTATATATACATATTTAAGCTAGATGTAATTAGAGAGGATTTGAATCCAGACTCCCTTTAGTCATGCACTCCATCTTATACAATCAACACACATGATCACATATATATGAAAAAGATAAATGATCTCCAATATACATATTTCATGCTGAGCCAGCACTCATTGATTGGTCCAGATCATCATCTCCCATGCATATATATAATTAATATATTAAAGTATTGTAAAATTCTATGTGTACTTTTGTAATGATTAAATTATAAATAATTGGGTGCTTTGACTCAAAAAATAGGAAAATGAAGAATAATGAAAACTTGTTGGAGGTGGGGTTTATAATAATTTTATAAACAAAAATACAAATTAGTATATTTTATCAAACATATAAAAGATAACCAGTTAAAGAAAGGAAGTGTTATTTTTTCTAAAAGAGAAGAGGAATCAAATACTTTTAACAAATATTATTACAAGTATTAAGTTCATGAATTTTTTTCAGAAACACTATAAAAAGATCAGGATAGCTGCTGTTCTCCTGTGACATCTTTCTGTATATGTGATTTAAATGAGATTGTAGCAATTCTTGGGTATGCTCTCATCTTTTTTAAATTTTTGCATTTGTCCTCGGAGCATGAATGTCAGCCTGTATATGAGCTTCTGTTACTGAATTGATATAATGCTGTTGATGATTGAATGTTGGAATTTCATGCCATTTATATTTATTTAGGCTAGCCATTTGTCAGAGTGGAGGATTGAGCCAAGCATACACTCTCAATAATGGGAGGTAAATTATCCTTGTCTTGGCATGCCATATACAAACAGCATCAATCAGACCCTCTCTTTGGAATAAACATCCAATGGCCATTTATTTAAACTCTTTGACTTTTATTGTTAATGATATGGATAGTTACCTGCAATGAATATAATTTTTTACTTTCTAGCATCCTCCTGCATTTATTCTTTCAATGGTAGAAGAACTATACTTTGTCTATTTGGATTAATTGGCTCTTTGACAGTACTCATCATTTGCGCTCTTGTTTTGATCAATATGAAACAGAAAATTTCCCTACAGAAGTTAAAGTAATTCACTACTATTTTAAAAGATTTACCAAAAAACTTTATAATCATTGTTATAAATGGGTCTATGATGAAGAAGTAGTTCCAAAATATCACACATGTTCAATCAGGTAATTATTTATTCTGCCATACATGTCAGAATATTGAAAGAAGGTATTCCCACTTCTGACTGATCAAGTGGATTGGCAGCCTCAATGTGACCAGTGCAAAATGAAAACCCATTCAACTTGAGCATTTCTCCTTTATTTCTATTGAGGAGTAATCTGCATTTAGCACATGGTACTTCACCTTCTATTTCATTCAAAAGTTTGTGCTGTCAAAAATGTCAGTGCAATATCTTCAATGGCAGCCACTTGGCTCTAGAATTCTTTAAGAACCATGATGAAGTGGAAATATATGATAAAATAATAAAGAAAATGTAAGAAAAGCAGTGAAAATTTATTTGACAAGCATGTGAAAATGGTGAATAATAGAAAAAAACAAGTAGTCATTTGATATTATGAGATTTTTTTTGAAAGGAGAAAACACAGCCATTTGTCATCATGAGGTCTTTTCTTAATGAGTGATACACAATGACCAATTGCCAACTTTTATGAAAATGCAACTAAATATTAGTTGTAAGCATTTTTTCTAAATAGAAATTGTCAAATTTATATTAAAAATAGCTTGTTTTGAAAATAAAATGTTTATTTTTAAAATAATAATAAATAGTAAAATTTGTTTGACTGAATTGCTTTTATTTTTCTAAATTACATATAGTGTGAATTGTTTGTTTGAATTTTTCTATACAATATATGGTTATTTGATATCGTATTGTCTCGGAAATGTTTTTAAAAATAAATTGTTTGTTTCAAAATGATAATAAATTTGTTTGATTGAATTGTCTTTTTTTATATATAAATTACAATTAAAATTGTTTGAAATATTTTAGTTAAACATGTGGTCAATTGATATCATGAAATTTTCAATTTTTTTTATTTTTTATGTGCCATATGCAGTGTCTGATTTTCAAATTTTGTAAAAAATCTGGCATCGGCATATTAGTTGTAAACATTTATTTTAAATTAAAATTGTCAATTTGAATTTATATTGAAAATAGTTTTTTTAATAAAAAAAAAAAAAAAAACTAAAAAACATTCATTTTAAATAGAAATTGTCAATTTTAATTCATGTCAAAAATAGTTGTAAAAATATGACATCCATGAATTAATTGTGACCATTTGTTTTGAATAGAAATTGTCAATTCTTCAGTATAGCATTGATGGCTCAACCTGATATGTAAAACTTTAATTTATTGTGCAGTACATCACTATATGAGTACCAAAATATGTCTTATCTAATTTTTAGTATTTTTGTATTGCAGTCTGTAATAAGTTTCTGACATACTAAAGGCAAAAATAAACTCATTGTAAACATAAACTTCTGCAAAAAAATATACAAATTTTATTCAGCATGTAATTGAAAATAGACTTTCATTATATGTAGAATGAAAGGGCATTAAAAATAAATTGAAAAATATGTAGTTACCTTAAAAATAATTTTCATTTAACTAATTTTTATTAAATATTTCACACCATTAAAACTTTAATATTTTTTGCAACACTATTAAAAAACATTTTAGAAATCAATAGTCTGTATTTTTATAAATAACAATATAGTCTTAATTAAATAAAGTTAAAGCAAAAAATTTTACCGTATAGCTGATTATTATAATTTTATATTTCTTTTCCCAGGCAAAAAATGCTGTCATTGTAAATATAAACAATATTGGCAAAAAAAAGTTTTATCCACTTTCATTATTAAAAATATGCAAATAATTGGTATTTTACATTTTTTATCTAATTTTTATTTAATTCTGGACTATTGACTTTTAAAATGTTCTTTAACAGCGCTACAAAAAAAAAATCAAAAGTTTTTTATTGGTTAGATAGTTACAAAATCAAAAAACAAAGTACATCAAAAATAAATTAAGTAACATACATTATGTTACCTTATTTCTTTTATACAATCTTTGTTTTAATTTAACAAACCATAATTCAATAGAATATTGATTTTACTCAAAATCATAAAATTTTAAAATATCTGTTTTTTGTTAAAAAACACACAGCAATTGAAATATACATTTTACACTCCAATGCATATCACTAACTAAAAATTAATAGAAAATATTCAATCAGCTGACTCCAAAGAATATCCTTTTGAGTCCACTGTTTGAAGTTTGGACTTATATTTATTTACTGAAGGCATTGCTGAAATAACAATGTTTGGAAAAGTGATTTGAATATTTTTTATTTTACATTGTATTTATTTATAGATTAGTACTTTGCTTAATAAAATGTTTGTTTATTAATTATGACTTTTCCAATTTTAAGTTTTTTTAATGAAATTTTTGATATTTATTATATATTTTGAATTTATAGAAATGAATTATGCTTTTTGCTATAAAAAGCATAGTTTTTATGTAGAATTTTTTATTTATGAGACACTTTGGAAAGCCAATTAATCTCTCCCTACTTTAATGAATGTTTTTAATATAAAAAAAATTTATAAAATAAGTCCTGTAAATGTTTGTCTTCTCAGGACTTAAATTAAATTATTCTTTTTAAATAATCTTTAAAACAGGCAAAATCTCCATACAGTAGTGTCAGTCGGTGAAAGACAGAGTAATCAATGGATGACAGAAGGCTTGTGCATAAAATCCCTATCTAGTGCCGACTCATCCAATATCTCCAGATTAGTTTTTAGCTTGTGACTTCCTAAGATCTGGGTGCAGTGCTTTCAGATCCAAGGCTCCTCATTGGTGAAAGCCATAAGCTAGAAACTAATCTGGGGATATTGAATGAGTAGGCACTAAGCCTTTTGACATCCATTGATTACTCTGGCTTGCACTGAGTGGCACTACTGCATAGAGAGTTTTACCTGTTCTAATAACTTATAAGAAAGCATAAGAAATGGTGATCATGTGATGTTTAGTAATTTAAATAATCTTTAATTCTTTTAAAAGAAACAACAAAAATTTCTATATTTTATTCAAAAATGTTCCATTTTGAAATTTCCATAAAATATATTTTATCCCTGTTCCTATTTTTAAATAAATTAAGAAAATACAGTAATTCTCTATAATATTTATTATTTACTCTGATCATTCCCTTATATAATTTATTTTTACTGATATTACCTATTGTAATAATGATGTCATCAAAATGTTATTGATAACCAATTGTATCTATAACTTTCACTCCAAGTTTTAAAAAAATTAATAATTCCCAGTGATTATCTTTCTTCTCATTTTACTATCAATATACAACATTTCTTATTTCTCATGTTTTCATTAGAATTCTTAAAATCTAATTGCTTGATTAACTTATAAGATGTAAAATGACTTTCCTTTAGATGAAGTCAAGAATTCATTTGTGCAGCAAGACATGCCCTGAAACTTTGTTGACAAATTAAGCATTCTCCTCTTCTGAAACTCTTGCATGTGACAATGAACTCCCTATTACCAAAATAGCCTTTCAAACTGTTTTCATAGGTTTAACACCATATTCTCATGTTTACCATTCTCATCCTTATTTTATTTTTGTCTTCTTTTCCTAGTATGTAAAGTTTTTGCCCAATATAAATGTGTTTTATCAGTTCTTACTTATGGACACTTAATAGAAAAGCAATACAGAGACTTCAGACTACTCAAAGAAGTATGGAGACATGCATGCATGCTAGGAGTAACAAGAAGAGATCAGAAATGCAATATATGGCTTACAGAACAAACAGGCGTTACTGACCTCATTGAAAAAATTAAAAGAGTGAAGAAAAGTTGTACTGGACATGTTGCTAGAAGAGATGATAATAGATGGACAATTGAAATCTTAAACTGGATTCCAAGAGATTGTAAAAAACCAGAAAGAGACCGCATGTGAGATGAATTTATTAAATAAGAAAGTGTGCAGTGTGATGTGGAGAAAGAAGTTAAAAATTGGAAAAGATGGATTAAACTTCGAAAGATCTTCATCTTGCAGTGGACTGATAAGATGATGATGATGAAAGTAATATCTTCACAAATCTTCAAGAAAATATTAATAAACTTCTTTCAAATTATCACATAACCTTTCATATTTTATACAGACTTTATTATATAACTTTTTTTCCATATTGTTTTTCATACCTCTAAATTTTTTTTCTCTAACTTATCTTATTTTTTCAACCCTCGTAATTATTTACCTATAATATATTTGTCACATATTTATCCCATTTCTTATTTAAATATGTGGAATAAAATGTTTATCTATTAACATAAACACATTGTAAAACTTTTTTTTTTACTTTTAACATAACTTTATTGTTGAAATAAATATATTAGTTTACACATATAGTACTTATTGCATAGCTACATGTTATATTTTAGTTTGTATTAAAATTAGTATTGTATATCTACATAGCAATGTATATATTTTTTTACTTACACAGATTCAGAAAGTATTCTATATAAGTAGAGGGGAGTTAATTAGGCTATGAGCTGTGGAAGTTTTATGGGATAGTGTTAATTTGCATATTTGATTAATTATATGTAAATTTTTAAAATAATGAAGCCTATATGTTTAATGCAAGGTATTGGATATAAAAGCATAGATCTTACCCTACTTTTTAAAGATCAGTGTTATAGTGGTGTATTAATGTTATTAAGCTCCACGTGTCTGCATATATATTGTAAAACTTTTCTTGCTTGCTTAACATATTTGTTGCACCCTCTTTTAATAATCTAAGATGTGATATGATGCGACTTCTTCTTATATGGAGTCAGGAATCTTTCAGCAAAAATGCCCTGAGAAACTTGTTAACCACTATACCTTCCTTTTCCATTCCCCATCCTAAGTTTTCCCATATCCTGCTCCATCACATTTCCATAACATCTTTGTAAACTCCATGGTCTGTATATCTAACTTCCTTTTATCTTTTCCCAAACCCATTATAAAAATCAATAACCCACTTTCTGTATAATCACTTTCCTTATATTTATTCTTCCATGACTTTATTATCTGTATCCTTTCTGCTTTCAAGCATTTACATTCAATTAACAGATGCCTCTTTTCTATGCCTTTCTTACACAACTTGCAGACTAAATCACCCACATTTTTCCATTTACATGTATAATCCCCTGTTGCTAAAGATCCTGTTCGAGCCTTACACAGTAAACTACTTTCCTTACTATTATCATAAATTAACTTGCACCTAATATTCCATTTACTTCTATATATATTTAAACTCTTTTTTACTCTCCATACTAATTCTCCATCTCCCTCTTCTTTATTAATGCATTTATTCTTCTATCCCATCCCTTACCACTATAACACTCAACAATTCTCTTAACACAATCTTCCCACCTTTTGTACAAGTATACTGACATAAATGCTTTATCCAAATTTTCTGCATATCACATTACCTTCCTCACCCATTTTGTTACCTGCCCTTTATTCATAACCCAATTAAATACAATTTTGGCTATTCTTTTATTATCCATAAACTGCAATCTACCAAACATTTTCATTTTACTTTTTGTATTCCTCATATAAAAACTTGACCATCCCATTTTTCCTTGAATTGCCTTCTTTGCTGTCCACACATCTGCATCTAATGCATGTCTTCCTACTTCTCTTTGTACTTTTTCCAAGTAATATAATACCCCTTTACTAACACATAAACATTGTTACCATATGTTAACCCTGCTACTGCCACTCCCTTCCATACAATTCTAGCTACATCATATTTATTATATGAAAACACTGTTAATTTCTTTATCAATCCTTTTCTTTTCTTTGCTTCATTTATCAATTTTTTTCTCCATTTCATCCTAGCAATTTCTCTGATTACTTAAAACGATTCCCAAATAGTTATATCTATTCCCCACACTTAACTTTACATCCCCCAATAAAAATTCTTTGTCTTCTCTTTCCCCAGTATTAATCATTATTACTTTTGATTTTTCTTCATTAAACTTAACCCCCATCTCTTTACCCACCCTTGTGCATGTCCTCTGCCTAACTTCCATATCTTCCCTTCTTTCTACACACAAAAAGACATCATTTGCAAATAAAAGACCAGATAATGTATATATTCCCTTGCCACCTATTAATAGTATCTCTATCCCTCTTCCTAATCTTCCTATTGTTCTTTCCATTTCTCTCAAATACAACCAAAACAAAATAGGTGACAATGTGATGTGATGTACTGTGACTTCTCCTTAAACAGAGTCAGGAATCTCTCACTAATTATGCCCAGAGAAACCTATTAGCCACTTTATTTTCCATTCCCCACTCTGAGTTGCCCCATATTCTGCTCCATCCCATTTCCACAACATTATCTTTGTCAACTATATAAATAAAATAAAATACAAAAAAATAATAAATAAGTTGAACTGTGCTGCCATCTACTGATACAAAAGGAAAATCTGTCACAGCTGTTTTAATTTTGTTTTGTATTCTGTTTATTTAATCTCGTAGTTTGAGAAAGAAATACTTGTTTTTTACAATTAATCAAGGTTAATTTTTAATTGAGTGAAAGCTATATGAATTATATTACAATGCATACATAAAAATTAGATATGTGTTTCCTAAAAATTGTTTTTAAATTATACGTAATAACTGTGTTTAAATATTAAAGAACATTTTATCTATTATCATCGAATTTATTATTTTTTCAAAATTATTTCACGTAATTGTGAAATAAGAAATATATATTATTTCAAATTTTCTTAAATGTAATAATTGTTTGTCGCTGGGACATTTTTTAAAAATTATATTTAAACATCATGTTTATATAGCCGAAATCGGGAACATTACTTAATTAATAGACTGAATTAATTTTAATTTAAAACATTAACTACAACTTTGTAACTGTTATTATTCTTTTCCAATATTTTGCTGGAAATATCAACAGACAATCGCCCTTCCAGCTTTTTGGAATGAACTCATCCATTTTTTTCTGAGTGATTTTTTTTCTTTTAAAAACATGCTTAAAATATATACACACTATATCCCGATGTGAACATTCGGTGTGTGCGTGTGTTTTGGTCTGTCAAATCAACAACAAACTTTCGCAATATTATCATTAAATGGAGATCAAACTTTAGCTTGTTTTGATCGGAAACATTTTTTTGACGGTTCAATTTTCTGATAGACTGTTCTAATGCTGAGACTATTTTTATTTAATGGAGTAGTCTGAATTACCATAGATTCAGCCAGAGTTCCTTGCAAGACTGCAGATTCAAAGGTAATATTTGGATCCATCAACAACGTGATCCTAAGCCTATGAGTACAGATTTTGTAAATGTAATGATCTTATAATGCTTCGTGTTAAAAATTTCCAAACTCACAGATAAATGCAAGCTTCCAGAGTTTAGCAGCAAAATCTTTTACTTTCTCTCCCTCAGCTTGTCTACAGAGATAGAATTAATATCTCTGCATTATTGTTTTAAAGGTTTGACCAGAAAACGTTTGACAGTAGAGATGGTGCTTTTTGAAAATCACAGCCAAAAGTATCGGTGCTGCTTATGATTGGAATGTCTTGCAAGTTTAAGAACAGTATATCATCAAAAGCGTGGCTAATTTTAATTCAGACATTTTATTTTGATTAGCTTGCACATAGAAAGAACTTAATCCTTGTAACCTGACCAATTTTCACGATAGATTAAATCAAACTCTTCTAATGAGTTAATTTTTGCCATTAAGAGAGAAAAAAAATTCTTCAACTTTTCTTTACAAATTTTTATTGATGTGCTAATAATGTATAGCTGTTAATTTTTGTAATAAATGACAAAAATCTAAACAACTCATAGGGGTAAATTCCTGTTGTGAGTGCACCAAATTTGTTGTGTTCATATTTGGTTGTAATAAATACAGACTTGTAAAAATATGATTAAATATTTGTTTATATACAGTACATATTAACAATATGTTATAACTTCATCTGATACCATTGGTTAGATATAGCATCTAGTTGCCATGCAACTATTGAAAGAAGAAACTCGGATACCTTCTAGTTACCTAACACTACCAGCTATGCTGTGGCAGCTTGCTTCATATGTAAGTATGGTGACATTTAGGGCTGGGCTTTGATGGCTTGCCTTGTATCAGGTTTATATTCAAGAAGTTTCTAGTTCAAGGTAAACTTGCAGCACTATGTGCATACTGCTGTTAAGCTCTGACAGTAATCCAGTGTTTTCTTACTTTAGATCCGAATGAACTGCCTCTCCCATAATGAGAGCAATTGGATTTTCTGAACATTATCACCCATTAGCCTGTTTCCGCTATTGGATATTGACCAGTAATCAACAAATCCCTGAACATCTAATCCTGCAGATGTTTAGATGGCTCAATGTACTAAGATTTTATACATACTTTAGAGAAAGATGAAATCTCTAGTGGAGGATTTAAAATTGCTATGTATTGTAAGAATCACTTACAATCCTATTAACGTAACCTATCCAAATGTAACATCAAAAATGTAAAATAAAAAAAATACAAATATAAGTTTATAATTATTAAGCTTATTATTTTTGATAGATATATACCTAAATTAACTCAAGCCTTAAAATCTCAACTTAGAGGAACGGCTATTTAAATAGTTATTAATGAAATTAATAACTTTAAAATGATTATTTTATTTTTCACTTATATATATAAATAATTGTTTATACTAAGTGAATTTTATTAACCAAGACGTAGACATGGAGATCAACTCAGGTCAATGTCATATCTAAACAACTAAAACAAAAGAAATAGAATTTAGAACCCAAATATAATTATTTTAACAATAAGAAAATATTAAATCACATAAAGCAAATATATATGCTACCGGAAGTCGATTCCAGTATAAAAAACAAATCAAATTTTTAATAATTTAATCTAATCTTTTGCTAAGGAACTAACCACTACACTCATTTATTTTCATGTGTTCAAAATACAAACATATTTAAAGAAGATGGATTAATAACTTTAAAGAATTTTCTTCAAAATAGAAATTTCATTTTAAAAAACTCTAAATACACTCAATAAAAAGAATAGATAAATTCTTGAATTTCATTGTTTTTTTTTAAACGTAATTATCTATATATTTTCATTTATAAATCATAGAAATTTAGAAGATTGTTCTAAAGAGACATTCTAACAAAGAGAAATTTTTTCAAAATATTTATTTAAATTGAAATTAAATATTTTAAGAAGATATAAAATTATTGAAAATGTATCATGTCTAAACACCATTTGTCATTGGATAGAATGCTGATGTTTTAACCAAAGAATGTAATTGTATTTTCCATATAATGCCTAAAATATATCTGTATTTCATCAATATAATTTTCTATGAGAAATTATTTGGCAGCATAGTAATCTGGAGAAGAAGATGCCAATTACAATATAAGGAAACCTAATTAACAGAATATCTCGATCGCCTGTGCGATGATCAATGAACAAAGAACATGAAACTTTATTAAAACAGGCAAAACTCTCTACATTTCAGATTTTATTTGTGTGTTATATACTTTTGACATCTAAATTTTATTTCTTTTGTTTTCAAAAATTGTCTGTGCTGGGAATATTTCATTCCAGAAAATGATCTAGATGAAGAGAAATAGAAGATCATTATGTTAAACTTTTTTTTTTAATTTTATTCATTTAATAAAATTTAGGTCTCCCATTTTTTTTTAAGAAAACAAATGACATTGACAGTAAATTTAAGACTAACTCAATCTGGAAGTAAGAGTTTGCTATTCTCCATATTAAATCTATATATGACAAAACAGAATTTTGTTTATTACTAATTTTAATTAACATAGTAATATTTTAAACAAAGGCAAAACTCTCCATACACTAGTGCCACCCTGTGCCAAACCGAGTAATCAATGGATGCCAGAAGGCTTGTGCATAAAATCCCTATCTAGTGCCTACTCTGTTTGTCACAGGGTGGCACTACTGTATGGAGAGTTTTGCCTTTATTTATAACAATTATGTGCTAGTGTAGAGATGGTGATCATGTGATGTTTAATAGTAATATTTGTTATAATTTTTGTGTAAAATATTAATCTCTTTGCATGAAATTTTTTTATTTTATAATATGACAATACATGAAAGAATTTATTTATAATACTAATATTACTTTTTAAGGATCTCATAATATGAATCATTTTTGATAGACATAATTTTGAAGTAATACTTAGTTATATTATAATTTTAAATTTTGTTATTGTTTTATAAATTATTAAAATGTATTTATGTTAGATGTATATTTCTATTATGGAATATGGAGTAATAATTAACTTAATGCTATAAATAATAGAAATATATGCAAGCATGTGTT
This sequence comes from Epiperipatus broadwayi, assembly GCA_028023455.1. Classification (NCBI taxonomy): domain Eukaryota; kingdom Metazoa; phylum Onychophora; class Udeonychophora; order Euonychophora; family Peripatidae; genus Epiperipatus; species Epiperipatus broadwayi. The sequence continues at coordinate 20,176 of JAQFVV010013060.1, read as the reverse complement.
ATAATAATTTTTTATTTTTGTCGTTACATAATATTTTCATATTATTACTCATTAATAAACATGTTAAAGTTGATTTTTAAATTCAAGGAAGTCTCTTATTTATTTGATTTATTTCGTTATTTTATGGTGAATGCATATACTCTTACATAGATATCTTATCAATTTAATATCTTAACATTATAAATAAATTATTTATAGAACAATTTACTGAGTTAATTATTATTATGGGTTGTTGATGGTAATGCCTGAAGAGAGTCAAATGCAACATCTACCCTGGGTTCGAATTTTGAGCATAATGGAACCATTAACAAAGATGTAGATTGGTTGAATTAATCTAGGTTGCATCGGTATTAAATTATTTGATTTTAAATTATTTTGTTTAAAATGGATTCAATTTTAGATTACAATTATATCTTTTCATCCATGGCATCCTATAAGAAGCCCTAAATCTGACTATAGTTAGATGCGACCACTTTGATTTCCTGAAAAGGACCATACCATTACAGTATGTGTTCAAATATATATATAAAGAATAAAGTTATTAATAGTAGAAATATATTTTGTGAGTTAATAAAATATATTAATTATAAAATAAAAATAGTTAATAGAAAATAAAGATTTCGAAATACTAACTTTCATATATAAAAAATCCAGCAAAAATATTGTCCTCCTTTTTTTCTTTTTAAAACTTTATTTATTCATTTGAATCCATATATATACTTCAAAAATATATTATTTTCATCTTTTCCTAAATTTTAACTACTTTTTCTATAGTCATTATCAAGTATGTATAATATATATATAATATTTTTTACATTTACCTATACTTCATTTTTTATTATATAAATTACATTTACTTGCCTCCCTATATTCTTTATTTTAATACCAATTTTCTGCATCGATTAGGGATATTGGATGAGAAGGCACTAAATAGGAATTTTATGCACAAACCTTCTTGCATCCATTGATTACTCTGGCTTGCACTGAATGGTGCTACTATATACAGAGTTTAACCTCTGTATAATCGTAATTACAAATGAAACTGTATTTATTTTTAAGATCATTATTATTAACAATGTATTATTAATATATTATCTAAAGAATTCATGTTAATTAAACATCATTTTGAAACTAAAAAATTGATGAATTAGTTTATAATTTTCCATTATGCTGATTTTACAATCATTGTCATCATAAACCATTATCAATCCACTGCAGGATGAAGTCTCTCCAAGTTCGTCTATCTTCTCCGATCTTTAGTTTCTTTTCTCCACATCACCCCTGCACTCTTTCTTATTTCATCCTTCCATCTCACATGCAGTTTTTTTCTGGATATTTTACAATCCCTTAGAATCCAATTTAAGATTTCAATTGTCCATCTATTATGATCTCTTCTAGAAATATGTCCAGCCCAACTCCACTTCAGTCTTTTAATTTTTTCAATGAGGTCAGTAACACCTATTTGTTCTCCTACTTATATATTGCATTTTTCGATCTCTTCTAGTAACATGCATCTCTCCATACTTCTTTGAGTAGTCTGAAGTCTCTGTATTGCTCTTCTATTAAGTGGCCAAGTCTCAAAACCATAAGTAAGAACTGGCAAAACATTTAAAAATCTTCCTTTCAAACACATGGGCATATTTCTTTTTAGTATCAAGTTATTTCTACCAAAAGCACTCCAACCAAGTTTAATTCTATGATTAATTTCATTATTATGTTTCCATCTGTAATAATAATCTGACCAAAATATTTGTAGCTATTAACTTCTAACTCATAATCAATCTTTATTTTCATATTTTGAGAAAATCCATTGAACATTACTCTTTAGCATTTATCTTTAGTACTATTTTCTTACTTTCATCTGATAACTCCTGCAACATTTCCTAAAGCTCTAAAACATTATTTACAAAAACAACTACATCATCTACAAAATTTAAATGACTTAAATAATCTGCATTTACTTATGCTTTTTTAGCTTCCCATTTTAATCTACAAAATACTTCTTGTAGCACTGCTGTAAAAAGTTTTGGAAATATGAAGTCATTCTGTTTTACACCTTTCTCAATGTCGAATTTCCTAGTATCATTATGTAATCTAATTATGACTCTTGCATTTTTATAAATATTATTCAGAATATGACAATATCCTGGGTTTATACCTTGATGATCCAATACTTTAATCACTGAAGAAATGCTAATAGAATCAAATGCTTTTTCATAATCTACAGATCCAAAACATAATGGCAACTAATATTCATTTGTCCTTTCTATAATTTCTCTCAATACCTGGCTATAATCTACTGTACTAAAACCACTTTTAAATCCAGCTTGTTCTTTTAGTTGGTGGAAATCCAATGTTCTCCATAGACAAGTTGTAATTATCTTGGTAAAAATTTTGTATAAAACTGATAAAAGGCTGATAGGTCTGTAATTTCTAATATCTTCTTTATCATTATTAATATTAATACTGCATTCTTCCAATCATCTAGTACATCTTTATCATTTAGACATTTGGTATATAACTTTGCTAAAAAAATCCCATTTCTTCACCTGCTTTTTTTAATATATCAATTATAATTCCATCATTACCTGGAGCCTTTCCTTTCTTTATAAATTTAATTACATGTCTCACTTCTTCATTTAAAATTCTGGGCAATTCAGAAGATATAGTAGACATAGGAGGTACTTGTTCTTTATTACTATATAATTCTTGATAGAAGTCTTATACCCATTTCATGATGACATGTCTCTTTTTAGTAATAGTTCCTTTTTTTTTCTTATTGCAAATATAAATTTCCTGCCAATCTCAAAATGTTGTTTTACATTCTTGAGACTTTTATTTTCTTCTACAGCTTTCCTTGCTAGTTCACAATTATACTTTCTTATTGTACCAGTTAAAAATGTATGTCCATTCAACAAGATTTAGAAACTGAGCAAAAGTACGCCGAATCCAATCATGCCCGAGGTACACAGATCAGGAGCAATCATGAATTCTAACCTGTTTGCCCATTCCCCAAATATATAACACTATGGACAACACTTACGGTGAAACCACATAAATTCATTCTATCCCGGCCTGGTGCTACAATGTTTTACATGAGAACTCAACTGTAGATGATGATGAGAGATTGAGTGAACCCAAGATATAAATTAAAAACATACATAACTATATTAATGAGATTCGAACCACTGGACTAAAGTTTTAAAATATAAATATTTATTTTGACAAAAATTTCAAGATGATTTTATCTATAATCAACTTCACACAGTTAAAACTTTATTTTTATTATACACATTTAACAAACTTGATACAATTATTTTATTTAAACAAATATCAATTTAGTGCAGCAGTTACAATATGGAACATATATTTAAAAATAGGATTTTATTCAATGTTACAAAAACAGATTTATCTGGTGGTTTGGTGGACATTTTATACATTTAAAAAAATATATGTATAAAGATACAATAGAGTTTCGTTGATTATACGATTTTAGTAGGATGCCCTTAGCATTTGATACATACATTTATTTTCATTTATAGACTTTATTTACAATTAAAGTAAGGATACATTTTGATCAGTAAATAGACTAAAAACATTTATTATACATTTTCGACATTTAACAATAGAATATTGCAAAACTCTATAAATACAGGAATGGCTTATTTCAATAAAGGGGAGGGCAGTTTCATGAGAAGTTGGATCTAAACTCCAACTAAAAATATTACAAAGAGAAAAACATTTCATTATCACATATCATTACGATTTATTTTGCTAAACAGGCTAGAAAACTAACTATAAGAAATTGTGGTGCTAGCATTATGTCAGTGAGAGAGAGGGTGGCACCTTTGGCCAAGAAAATTTCATTCTCCAAATTTTAAGGTGGTACACTAGCTTCATGCCTACAGTACTGAAAAGAGAAATGTAGGTAGGAAGTTTCTATGGGCCAGATCATGGCAGAGCTATACAGAGCTTCATCTACACTAACCTGCATGTTCCAGAAGTAGACTTGATTTCTGTTATAAACGAAAACACTAAAAGATGGGAGACTTTGAATCCCTGGCATGAGATATGAGTGAATCAAAGCAGTATATAAATATGTACTTGGAGGAGAAGAATGACAAATGAAGAGATCGTGATTCCCTGGAATGAGGTACAGGCAAATCAGATCAAAATCCTATGTGGCTTATTAATAATTTGACATATGCCAGCAATGCTATCATAAGAATATAAAGTCATTGAATTTAAATACTAAAATAAAGCCTTAAATAGTTTAACAACTACATGATGATATGCTAAAATAATGAGCCATGTAAGATAAAGTCATTTATCATAAGTTAAACTATAATTAATGAAACTTGCATTTCTCCCCCTTCTTGAATCAATACAATTTTGTTTAAATATATAAAAAAAATTTAAATTCATGCACTTAAAAGTGCGAACAACAAAATAGAATTTGTTCACCAGCCTTTTTGGTGATGATGATGAATAAATAAATTAATAAAACTAATGGACACCAATATCCACCCCAGATTGCAAAGTATATATACATTTTATATAATTTTACGGTAAAATATATTTTTTAAAAAAGCATATCTTCATTTTAAAAGAAAACCACAATCTTATGAACTATTTAGAAATAAATAACCAAAACGCATTAATTCCCTCTCCCGTTTTCTATTCCACAGCAGAATATAGAAGTTCATAAGATTGGGTTTGATTGGCATTTATTAATAAAATTAAGTGAACATATAAAAAATATCATTAAAATTAAATTATAACCACACTAAATTATAAGAATAAGAAGAAGCGTGAGTTGGATGAAAAGTTTTTACAGTAATATGATTTAGATAGAAGAGAATTGATACAAAAAGATTAACATATTTACCGATTAGCGAGTTTTAAAAAAAAATTAAACATAAAGAAAACATTAATTTTAAAGAGTTACAAGTTAGAATTAGTTAATACAATTATAATATCTTTGGGCTGGTTACCTCAGGATTTATGAAGTACTGATGAATCTTCTGTGGCAGGCAGCATTCTTTGATTTAAAACATGTCTTTTGACCTCAACAGTTCTTTGATGGCATGGGCACACTTGAGTGGTAGGAGCTACATCTCTACATGGTGAAGAGTTGAGCTGAAAATGGAGGGGAAGATGGCTTTGGCCCTTTTTAAAAATCAAACAGATGTGAAGTCGGTTAGCGACTATTGATTGAACTCTGACATAATAGATTTTTGACCCTATTTATACCAATTTTGAGTTATTCAAAGAATGTTTTTTAATTAAATTTCTTAACTCTAATTAAATCTTTAATTTATAGAAATGTTCTCTCGTTTGTTATTGGAGATGCAATTGCAAGATAACTGTCCAAAAATAAATTCAAATCAATTTCCAGATTGGAAATAGATTTGATAAAAATGTTAACAGCTAACTAAATCAATTAGTTTTTTTTTTGAATTTTACTTTCATTAACTTTAATTTAAAAATGTCTTTTAAAATCATGAAACAAACTAATGTTCACATCTTTTTAATTACTCTTGGACAGTTAATGATTGCATCTTCCATCTTGAATATTTGTGAAATTATATGAAGAAAAATAATTACAAAGTATTAAAAATATAATTAAGAAAAAAAAATACAAAATTATTTACAATATTTGTTTGTGCTTTTATATAGATATATATAAGCTCCATTAATATATGTATATATCTGAGTCGCATCTAGAGATATTAATATCAAAATAATTAAAGAATTTTTATTTAAAATGTATATTTATAACTTTTATAGACACTTCTCAGAAATAAACATATAGTCTATATACATATGTCAAAAAAAAAGCAGGATGAAACATGAGTTGTGGTAAAACAGTGAAACTTAATCTTGAACTAAGGTTGACTGTTTCATTATATTATTATCAACTCTTTTCCACACCATTTTACAAAATTTGAGATATTCAATCCTTTTAATTGCATCATTTTTCTATGTCTTCATATTCCTTCTTTTCTTCATAAAGTCTCTAGTCTCAGTAGAAATTTTATTGGTCAATTGCTGCTTTTTTCTACCAGCTATTTTTGTTGTAGTTTTTAAAAGTGTGTCAGTTACTTTCTTATTAATTTTATTCAAATCTGAATCATGTTCAAAATTTGCTAATACTTGAAACTGATTTTCAAGTTTTAATTTAAATTCATTAAAATGTTTCTTAAGAGTAGGCATATCAACTGTAAATATTGTTTTTCTTAATAATTTTTATCTCTCTAGTTTTGCATTAACACATATCATATATCTTACTAATCGATGCTCACTTCCTATGTTAAATTTATTGAAAACATTACAATCTTGAAATATGTATTTTCTGTTAGTCAAATTATAATCCAATTCTGCTGTACTTTCATTTGGATGCTTCCATGTCCATTTCCTTTTAACATTTTTCTCAAAAAAAAAATCATAATATAAAGTTTTTCTTTTTCTGCAAACTCCACAAGTCTATGTCCTCTCTCATTTCTATTACCATAACCAAAATTACCCACAGCACTTTCATCTTTCATTTATTTACCAATTCTAGCATTAAAGTCTACCATAACAATTTTAAAATGTTGTTTACTCTCTAATCAAAAGTCTTTTGTACATCCATATAAAAATCTTCCATTACTTCATCACTATGAGAATTTGTTGGGGCATAAACCTAAATTATCTGCATTTGGTGTCTGCTACTAAGTTGAATAACTAATCTTGCCACCCTGTCCGATATGCCACCAATCTCCACATTATTGTTCTTCCAGTTTTTGTTTATAATGAATCCTACTTTACTTGTACTTCTAATATTTGTCCTTTATGGCATGAGTACATGTCTACTTTTTACATCAATTATCTCTTCACCTTTTCTTTAACTTCACAAAGTCCAATAATGTCCCATTTAATATAAGACAGTTCTTCTCCTAATTCTTACAATCTTCCTTCACTTGAAAGTGATCTGCAGTTGTAAATACCTAAATAAAAAGTCATCATCAAACGGCATCCTGGGTCCACAACCAGGGGATTCTTAGCACCCTCTGCCTTTGGCCACCAACTACTGCCTTGGTTAGTGACTTTACAGCCTCCTGGGAATAAGGGCCATGATTTATTTTTATCTGTCATGATTATATATCTATTAGAAATATATTTTTCATTTATCAGGCAACTGAGAAGAAAGTCCATGGTGTTTCTTGAACTTAAACTCAGAAGTAAACAGCCAATAAACTCACCATGCTAGCTAATGCATGTTGGTGAGCACCCATCCATGTTTGTATACTATATGAATAATCACGTAGTAATAACAGCTACAAACAAGAACATATGGAGTGGACATTAGGAGTGTGCCCCGCTCGGTACAATAAATACATATATATAAATTTGAAAAAATATCAGTTCTACTTACATAATTACTTTGCAATGTTCTTGCATTTCAGGAATAAAACTTTTTTTTTCCAAGACCTTGGATCACTGCCAGTATAGTTCATGTAACTGTAATAGCCATGCAATACTGACTTATGTTAATACTAAAATATATGTATATTGCAAAATGATTTATCAGCTTTTTTTCATGTATTGGCAACCATAGTAAAAATTGTATTATGCAGAAGTTGACATCTCTTTAAATTTATTCATATCTAATTCAAGATATGTTAACCTATTTAATAAATATATACGCTAAATCAAAAATTATTTTTTGTAGTTTTTAATGCATACAAACGATATGTATATTTAATTTTATTATAATAGGATACTTATATATATATAATAACTTTTTTGAAAATTAAGCGATGAGGGGGTGGTGACAATGATGATCAAAAAATGATAAAATAATGAAATGGAAGAGGAAAGAATGATATGAAAGAATGGAAGATGAAAAGATGAGAAATAGAAGATGATATGAGAGGGTGCTAATTGTAACCTAAATAATAAAGATAAAGGGGGTGGTGATGAATGATGATGAAAGAAGATAATAAAATGATGAGATGAGATGAGAGAATGGAAGAAGATGAAGCTGATGATGAAGAGAGAGATGAATGAAATGAAGATGATGAGAAATGATTAGAGACTCTTAACAAATTAATTCAGTGGAGTTACAATAAAAATTAAGAATGAATGATGATACAGAGATATATAATCAAATAGAGACCATATCCAACGTCAATGCAAATAACTATTGGGGTATGTTCAATAATTTAACATAACTAATATAAAGTAAATTTTATATCATCATTATTTAATAGTTATTAGAGTCGGTCTTCTATCAGATCATATACTCTCAATAAACCAAATCATACTTTATTGAAGGACTATCTCACTAAACCATATTAATAATGTCAATAAGAGTAAACAATCTCAGGGGTTTTAACTAAACTCTTGTGAAAGATAAATGTTAAAGTTGCCTAATAAATGATTGCTTGGATGAATAAGCAAGTGAGTGATCTCTTGGCCGACCATAGGATGCAAGCACTACACTTATAATGACTGCCTCCCCAAGACAAGTATTTTTCATTAAATCATAGCATTAAATATATATATATATTAATTTAAAGATTTGATTAATTAATCTAAATTTAAACTAGTTGTGGTCTATTATCCAGGACATCACTCTAGCAGGGAAAAGGACAAGGGTACTTTTTATGCATTTCCTCCTACTCACAGACAACCTACCTATGAAATTAAATGCAGATGGATTTCCAATTTTAAAAATATACTAGACAATGTAAGTTAATGTGCAGCTTTAAAAATAGTAAATAATCTTCTGAATCACTAATAGTCTACATTTCACATTATATGATATTCAGTCTGAGAAGATATAATAATAACTTTAAATCAATTGATTATCTGTTAAGGTGATTCAATCTGAGAATCAGCATAGCCTAATATGATTTAACCCAGTACAAAATATTCTGTATACCTTGTGAACATTATAAATCCTTGGAACTCAAGACAATAGCATATAAAAGAAAAGCAAACAGAAACTAAACTTTTTTTAAATAATAACATATTTGGTTTATTAATAATAATACATGATTAATATTTACAAAAATTACTGGAAACATTGCCAAAGCTGATATCTTTTAAACATTTTGACTAACAATCTTTATTTTGACTTAAAGAAATTGTAAAATTTTAGCTGAATAAAGGAATTGATTATTCCTCATTAACTCTTTTCCAACTGTTTATTTTAATAATACAAAAAAACAATAATTACAAAAGTGATCAGAGACTATTTGACATTTAATTCTATCCAAATAAACTCCTTAAAATATTAAGGATTCTAAATCTCGTTACTTTAATTATAATAGTATGAGCGTAACGAACGTAACTATTTTTAATTGACACATTTCATAATACTGTGTAAAATTTAACAACCAAAATAATACACTAATCGGTTCATATTGAATACCATAAGCTAAGCAAAAGCTAAGCTGGGATTAGCATATACAGCATAAATTTTAAATTATCATTAGTACACTTACATTATTAAGATTATAACTAGTGATGTATTTAAGTAAATTTAAGCTAAATTGAAATTAAATTAGATGCATGGCCATTCATCAAAGGTCATTTATACACATATTTCAAGAAATTCTTGTTCACATAAAATTATTATACCAAATGTTTTAAAATTTAAATTTAAAAGACTTACAATTCCATCTGCGAAAACTCTGGATGAACATCTTAAACTTAGTATGTGTGAATTGCTACTTATAACAATATGCATAATCTACATACTTAAAAATAAATATAAATTATTGTTGGTTGGTTTGTGGATGATAAAACTATCATAACAACACAATTCAGACATTGATATACCTTTAAGCATTAAAAATAGCTAAATACAACCTGAAGAAACAAAGTTCCTCAAACAAACATATCTTGTCATTACATATCTAAACAAATGCAACATCACCTACTGTGGTGGAAATAGCATTAATACATCATGAGTGATAGGCCAAAAACAATACATCTATACTCTGCAGAGCTGAACAATATAAAACTGTGGTGGCTTCCAAAAATACCTATCTTTGAGGCAGAAAAGAGGATGTCTGGACCTTGTCACAGCACATTAGGAACAGGAAAGACACCAAGAAATATATGATCCTCTCCATTTGATCTAAACACTTTCAAAATATCTGATTACAATCACTAACAATACCTAATATATGTTAATCCTCACTGGGAATGAACACTATCACCTCATGGAAAAGCAATAAAATAAGGATGGAGGACTTTGTCTACACCATCAAGCATACTAATAATAATCAATAAAGCCTTGCTCTATGACCCTAACTAAAACTAAACTAATAACAAGATATCAACATAACTTTAACTGACTAAGTCATCTTCAAGAATTTTAAATTACAATGTGTATTAATCAATGTCAAAACCAACAATGCAAATTATGTCAACTGACTATATAAGAACTACTTAAAAATATTAAATGCATATAAAATTCTAGACAAAAGTACAATGCACACATAATAAAAGACCATGAATCAAGTGTGAGAAAATTAATTCTCAGTATGTATATAAAAATATTAGTGGTTATTATTAAGGTAGCATTTATGAAAAAAACAAAGGAATGGAAACCCTCTGATAATCTCTTGGGCTGTTTTACATATAACTGAGTGAATTACCATACATTTAAATTATCTAACAGTGGGATATGAAAATCTCCAGGGATATGAATGATTAAAATATACATTAACTTATTAAATACTAATATTACCTGAGAATGGTATGATGTCTATACACTCTAATAAACCCATTAAGGCTAAAATTATATAAATTAAATTACCTGGGATATTTATGCCAAACAGTATTAAACATATTTATAAAGAAAATATAGCATAAAAATATTTTCCTGTTGTTTTTTTTTTAAACCAATAAAACAAATAAAATAAAAAAGACAATAAACTTTAGTTCATAATTTCAGCTTTCTCCATACTGGCTATCCATTAAACACATGTATAATATTTATTGAACATTATTTATCTGACAGACGGGTATTCTGTGTGAAGCTTCTGGTCAAAATATTCAAATTAAACATGGCAAAGATTTCCAAAATATCTACAATAGTTCCTTAAAATTAATGCAGTTGTTCCTTTAAAAATATTATTATTATTATTATTATTATTATTATTATTATTATTATTATTATTATTATTGTAGTTGTTGTTGTTGTTATTATTATTATTATGGTGATGATGATGATGATAATAATAATAATAGGAATACCGCAGAAAATCCTGATATTGTCGGTAAGTAATATTAAAGTAGTTGGGCTTCAAACCCCAAAAAAAACAATAATAACGCCACAATATAAAATCAAAACAATATATATAATTTCACAAAATAAAAAAAAATATTTTTGAAACTATAATTAATAAAATTCATAACCTAGATAAAGAATATCATAAAAAAATATTTACATTACCAAAGATTTCTTTGTTTTTTTTTTTAAAAAAAAATGGAGATGACAGCTATGCATGATCGAGTAGTTGGCGTCAATATGGCCGCTGAAACGCGTAAAAATTTAGACACCATCAAATTATACACCACAGTTGCAAAAACTAACATGCAAGCAACAAGTTCAAAGAATTTCGTGACTACAATAAATAATAAAATAGTTCTGAGATTTAGAAAAACAAATCTGAACGACATAAAACAGATTTAAAGAAACAGGTAAACCAAGACCCTCCCCTTGCACACTAGACCGATAATATGCTAGAAAGAATTAATGAACACTTTAACAACACGATTCCATGGGGACTCTATACATCGTTCAAAAGATTTTTTTCACCAAACTCAATAATAATATCTGCCACAGATGCAAATATATCACTGTATCATTTTCCATGCGCATTATTATATCAAACAATAACTGAAAATGAACTGTGAGACATAAGAATTGCAGATCATCCAAATACCAGATACCTCGCAATCGAATTTCTTGATATTAGTCAAAAGAACCCATTACAAATTAAAACATTAGGCAATTATGCGATTGTTATAATCGATCAAGATCGACAGAACCAAATTACTGGAATAATAAAAAATACATACTTTGGATACACGAAACAAGACTTTCAAAAAATGATGGATCCATTTGGCAAGGTTATAGCATTTCAACCAATATACCTCAAAGACACAGCAATACCAATATACAGCAATAGCTATGATTTTAAGTTAAAATTACACAAAGACATTGACCCAGAATCTATACCAACACAAATTGCTGATCAGGAAGCTATGCTGTGCCTATATATAAGAGGTTTAAAACCACAATGCTATGCCTGTGGCAAGTGTGGTCATCTAGCCACAGTGCATGGATGGCCAACTTACACAGGGTCAGACACCAAATAAGCAGCACATCCAATCCCAACATGAGAGATCAACAATACACAAAATAACACTAGCAATTCAAACAATCAACATGAAAATAATCACAGTACAAATGAAGCTAGTAAAAACAAATATGCAGAAGAAAACCCAAAGATACTTGAAAACTACAACAGATAGCTTGAATAAATTAATGAAACCACTGATGATCAAATGGATCAAAATCAAGCACAAATCATACCTGAAGTATCACAAACATCAGGCCTATCAATCAATAACACGTCAGACTCAAATCCAGACATATCTAATGATACATACAACTCTCCTAAAACAAGCATGCCACATATAATTATAAACAAAACATCTACAGATATTCTAGAACACTAACCCCATGCCTCCCTCCCATAGAAACAACACCAACAGAAGTCCAAAAATCTGGTCGGCCAAAGAGAAATAGATCAAAAAGAGCCAAAAACAGATGAAAACAATACTGTAACAGAAATGATTGAACACTTGGCAGAGAACTTAATACCTATGGAGCTGGATAGTAATCAAACCATTAGTAACTACTCACAAAACACTAGAGAATATGCAAAAGCTTCACACAAACTTCAACACACTGTGAAACCAACTTGCATCTAATCATGATAATGAAGCTAAAAATAACAGCATTTAATATCAGAGGGCTCAACTCAGTCAACAAAATACATCAGCTACAACAATGGATAAAAATTACACAACCTCATATACTAGGACTTCTAGAAACTGAAATATATAGTGGCTCACAAATTGACACTTCAGTACAGCTAAGTAGAGAAGGCTACTGTGCATGCTCTAGAGACACATCATCTCCCTCAGGGGGTACTGGACTGCTCATAACAAAAAGTTGTCCATTTGACTCATTTAAAATCATATATATATTGTAACCATATATTTTAGTATAAAATATATTATTTGGTGTAACTAGTATAAAAATTTCTCTTTCTTCCTTTGGTGATTTGATCAGCTTGAGCTGCATTTGAACAGATTACTCTCTTACATTATTTTAATAAATTTAAATTTGCTTCTTTCCATATGCTAACGCATATCAAAATGCTTAACTTTTTAAAAATTTAACAACACATTAAAATTTGGTAAAATATTATTAAAAACAATATTTTGTTTTATTTGTCTAAAAATGATCTTAAAATTATTATTTTATTCAATTTAACAAAAAACCATTTGGTTCAATTAAAATTAAATATTAAAAATAAATACAGTAATTGCGTAGGCGTCTCAATGTAATAAAAGAAAAGAGCGCGAATTTAAGAGACGATTGTCTGATAGTTTGCTTTTGGAGGGAGAATGAAAGAAAAATGGTAAAGGCAAGTAGTGTAAATTTGCCAAGCTTATTTTAAAGTAAAAATAAGTAATCGGACTACCACAAAGTTTGCTATAAACATAAATAACATTGTGGTATTTAATTAGAAGATGCCTTGCTAAAAATAAAAGTCTGTTCAAGTCGGCTGGCCAAGTGGATTGAATCAACAGTAATAATTTTCCAATATTACATTTTGAAATGTCGGAGCTTCCCATTTTAAAAGAAATGATTGCAAGAATTGGTATGTTTTAAAATGTTTATTATTTTACAATTTGGAAACATTAAAAAGTATTTTAATTACAGAAGTTATGAATATGAAAATTTGCTTTTTAAAGAAAAAGAAGTCTAAATTAAAGTAAAATGTTAAAGTTATCAACATATTTTAAATATTTCCGTTTCTAATTCTAATAAAAATATAGTATTGATTGATATTTAATTCTACAAAGCCAGTAATATATTTGCTAATTAATTTGTTTAACATTTGGATAATAAATAATCTTCAAATAATTAATCAAAGCTATTTCTAATTTTATCGTCATATTAGAATGATTGAATTAAGTGCTATAATTAATATTCCTATATTTAAACGTGGATGGATAAATAATTCGCATGGATGTAATAAAATTGGAACATTTTAATAGAGAAATGTAGAGATTAATAACTTAATGAAAAACATTTTCATTTAAATTCTGCGTTTCATATTGTGAATTTGTTTCATGTCTTAGGAGCCACGTAAAATTGTTAATTTAATAGTGATTATAATAACCAATACAACGGATAGAATTGCATGTATGGAATTGAATTATAGTTATAATTATTGCTTCATAGATTTATTGTTCGACACATCGTACATGGATCCCACAGAGCATATTTGGAGTTATAAAATGTTATACAATCAAAGTTGTGACACACACCTGTTATAATTCATGTATTGAACTGTAAAATGCTTTACATTTAATTTATATCACACACACACTTGTTAAATTTTATGTTAGATGCATAATGCATTACTTTACGTTTATCGTTATCGGAACTTGCATATGAAGTTCCTAAGTATATTTTATTAAGTTTAAATCAATAGGGGTTGAATACAATATTTATTTAAGAGAATAGCGCTTGCGAAACAGCTTGAAAAGTATTAAATGAATTCGTGAAATGTATCAATCTTTGTGAGGTATTTTGTTGGTCTTTCCAGATTTATAGTCTTATACTAATATTACTTGTATTATATTACACATTTTAGTTTAAGCAAAAGAAGTTAGTACATTAGTCGTCCTGATTAGCTTAGCATTTTATTATGCAAGAACCCACATTTGCTAAAGTGTTAGTGTATTCTGAATAGTCAGAAGAACTGAGGGGGATGATTTTGCACTTTAATGTGAAGTAAATAGTAATGTTGTTTAAGAATGTTAAAGGGCTTTAATCTGTGCTGGTGGTTAATCCGCAGATTATTTTAATTGCTATTTTTGTATTTTACACATTCCTGCGCTGGTGGTTAATCCGCGGAATTGTGTGATTATACGTATTACTTTATGATGGTGTATAAATCCACCAAAGTGTTTAGTGTTATTTAATTCCCACGTGTAGATGAATACATCCACGGGAATATGTTTTACTTCACAGATATAAGTTGGGCAAAGTATTTTAGTTAATCTGCTAAATCATCTTCTTCATTTGTACGCATAATTTATAAGTTAGATCATCAAATGGTAGCAGGACGTTCTATTCAAGTTACTAAATAATGGTTAACTGTTGGTTGATTATTGTTTACCGGAATGTAAGTTTACATTTTCACTTTATTTAATGATTACATTATAGCTAATATCCTACAGATATAATATTTGTTATATTATTATGAGTTTACGGTAGGGATTTAATGGATCTGGAAATGATGTTAAATATTTCATAAGTTGATGCTGAATATCGTATAATCTCATCAATATTCATTATATTAGATTGATATAAGGTAGGACTAGATTTTAAAACTGTACCTATGAGAAGTTATTGAAGAAAGTCAATGGACTTATAATTTATTTATTTTATTTGTTTATTTATTATTTTTATTATAATATTGGAATTAATTATTAATTTTCATAAATTTGTAAATAAAAGTTGATTTATAATTAAACTTATTGTGCCGTTGCTATGTGTCATTCACAAAATCAGAAATCATAAACTTTGGATAGAGCATACATTATAGAGCATACATTGAAGTACATATTATAGTCAACATGATATAAGAGTTTAGTAATATTTTGATAAAACATTTGAATGCTTCTCGTCTTTGGTAGTTTATGATGTGTGAGGTACAATAAAATCCCATTTACCTTTTCCATCATTTTGGCTTTGCGTATTTGATTTCAGTATACAATACAAATTAATTATTAAACTTGTAAACAGATTTCCCAAATAATAACATGATTGAATGTATTTACTTAACGTTTTTAAATTATCATTTGTCAGTAATAAGAGTCTCAGTGATATAATAAACTATAAAATCAGAACCCAAGTATTTATGTTTATTTATTGCAAAGCTTTACCTGGACTAGCATCTACATTAAAAATCATATAGATGGTTTAAAGTTTCATAATTTCATGTAGTTCTACAAATTACGCCATCTTGTACATGGTCGGCCATCGGGTCTCATACAATAAAAAATCGCAAATTAAGGTTTAAAAGTAATAACATTGCACTTATAATTTGTTTAATGTGTTTTATAATACTACTATGATAGTTCTTCGCGGTACACCCTGGCTGCGATCAAATTAAATATAAAAGTTTATGTTAGATCATTAGTTTGGTCTATAGTAAGTTGCTCCAGATGTTGATTGTGGTCTTAGGTGCATAAAATAGATAGCATGATATGCTCTTAGTTACAGCTCTTAATAGCTGACAATAATTGAGTGGGACTTGATCAGTGATCGAAGTCACAATTCTTAGTGCACTTACGTTACGTAGTTGGGACACACAATCAAACGCTTACAATTTTTGGTGCTGCAACGTGTTCGGCATGATAGGGCAATTTATCGGTTACAATTTTGGCCGCCCAACTACAGGGGCCTTCGATGGCTATAGCTGGCCACGAAGAATTTATCGGTTACAATATAGATGCAAATTTACTAATAACTTTTAGTCATCAAATCATAACACTAAACATTATATTTTTGTATATTCCACCGAGTCATACAATTGTCTCAAATATTATAATAAACATAAACTCCTTACTTGGCTCTAATTTACAACCAACCATACTAATGGGGGATTTCAACATGAAATATCAAGAGTTCATTTTAAAGTGGCTGCATCAAATATCAATTCCACTTATGAGTGCAGAGGGTTTTCTGTCAAATGACGCAGTTACTTTTCACAATGGACGTCATACATCAAGAATTGATCTGTGCTTTTATTCGCCTATGCTACACCATCAAATCAGCCTAAACATCAATTCATCGCCTTTCTCTGATCACTCTGCACAAACCATACTAATTAATCTGACAGAAATCCAAACAACTGCACTTACACATGGTAAAACAATCAGAATTCTATTTCCAACTTCTACCCCAGAATTTATTTTTTCAGAAACATATATAATGCTTCACAAAATCAAAAATATGCAACTTAATCCCATTCAAAGATACTTAGCATTCATAAACATTTTATCATTTAATATAGATCACATTACATGCAAATCCCCCCCCACCCTCAAGACTGCTAGCTCTGGCTGATGAAATACATAAGCGGATTACAATGATAAACCCAACACACACCAGTCAACAACATAAACGCAGGCTTACATAAACATACAATAACATCTGTAACCATCTGAAAAACTACCTAGCAATAAAAAAGAGTAAAGTCTGCCTCAGCCAACAACACACATGGGCAAGAAAATACATTTGCTGGGCCTTGGGCTACCCATCCACTGTCAGAGTGCCAATGGCACTCACAGAGCAAGGGCTCACATATGCAGGAGATAATATGTTAAAACTGATCTATCAGCATTTCAAACAAAAGCTGCAAGCATACCACCTGGTCAAATATAATTCTAATGTCTTTGGAAAACCAGAAACAAATACCCCATACAACATCACAGAATTTGCTACTAAACTGGCAACAGTACCTAATGCATGTCACCCAGGAGCACATGGAATCCCCAAATTTGTCCTTGCACATCTCAGCCAGTTCACTAGCCAATATTTATGTGACCTTGCAAATCATCTATCACAAAAGTTGCATGATATCCAAGGTTTATATCCAATAGCAATAGTCCCCTTCAACAAGAAAAAAGTCCATGTATCAACACTATCCAACCTACGACCAATCTCAATGGGGCCACTTATGATTAAAATAATTGAAAAAGTACTCAAAGACAGCCTAGAGCTACATATTCTACCACTAATTTCACACAGCCAGTTTGCAAGGAAGCAACCATCAAATGCACAGACTGCAATGATATTTAAAACAGTTATAAACTCAGTACGGGACAGAAAGAAGTATGCACCAATTGCAGTTCAACTTGATATAGAAGTGGCTTTTGACTCGGTCGACATCAATACATTAATCAATATGCTAGCTGACACCACAATTCCACAAACTCATCTGTACCTGCTCACAAACCTACTACTTAGCAGAGAAATACATATCACACTCAATGGCAAAAATTCTCCATCATTCATTCCCACACAATCCATATCCCAAGGCTCACCACTCAGCTCACTGTTATTTACTTTTTACATCAACCCACTCATACTCAAAATTCAGCAGAGTATCAAAGGCATCCAGATACCAGGCACATCACAACATATAGCCTGCATTGCATATATGGATGACATCACAGTCTTCCTACCATCAAGAAAACAGATACCAATACTACAGAAAATACTGCAAGACTTTCAAGCAACACACCATCTAAAATTTAATCAAAACAAG
Organism: Epiperipatus broadwayi; assembly: GCA_028023455.1. Taxonomy (NCBI): domain Eukaryota; kingdom Metazoa; phylum Onychophora; class Udeonychophora; order Euonychophora; family Peripatidae; genus Epiperipatus; species Epiperipatus broadwayi. Next base: position 1,526 of record JAQFVV010013060.1, on the reverse strand, counting down.
ACTGCTGCTTGGTCTCTATACACCAGTAAGCCATGCATGCAAATTTTCCAAGGCAAACCATCTCCTTTCCTCGGCTTTCCTTTCTACATGGGAACAAACACAATGAGGCAAAAAATCCAGAACAAGTTAAAAGATGAAGCAGAACGGATCACTGCCTCACTATCAAAAGCATACCTCTCAATATATGCTAAAGTGCAATTGTTCAATCAGCTGGTGATCACCAAGATTATCTATTATTCTCCCATAATTCAATTCTCAAAAGCTTTTACATCAAAAATCTCTTCATATTGCAATAAACTTCTATGGAATAGAAAGACAGTGTCAATATCTGCAAAACACCTTAATCGACCAGCAATACACAATGGTTTGGGGCTACATAACATAGATATTTTTCGAATACAAAAAACCGCAAACCTTATAATAGCCACCCTCAGACATTTCCCAGAACTCCAGTATCTAATACAAATAATACCCACAGACAAACCTCCACCTTCACATTGCTATCTATCATCAGTTATAAACCAGTTCAGAATCACACATACTCAAATATCACTGCAAACAACAACAAAATATTCATATTGGCAGATATATGCAATGGTATACCCAGGATATACATCAGATATTTCAACACAGATGCTCAGAATAAACAACCAACAGCTGCTTAAAAAATTTAAAAAATGGTCTATGGAGCCCAAATTCTTTGATTTCCTTCTGAAACTAAATCTATATGCTTTGCCAACATCATATTTCTTAAGATACAGATGATTATATACAAAAATAGACCCCTTCTGCACACTATGCCACCAAGCAGAAGAAACTCAACAACATTTGTTTTACAACTGCCCAGCATTAAACAATATTCGACATGAAATAACAAATATATACAGAAGACCAAACATCTCCCTGCAAGATATTATCAGTACATTCTGCAGGACATCCACCCCAACAATCTGAGCAGCAACCTTCGTACTTTATGCATTTTGGTGCACATGATGCACATTTGCTTTTGGCAATAATACAAGGCGGCATCCATCAACTTTTCACAACAAGTTAGCACAATTAAAAAACAGAGATAATAAAATAGCACACCCAGACATTTTCGTGGCTACTTGGTCACTTGTAAAACAAAGGTCAAATCTCTAATAGTTCTGCCTTTCCTCAATAATAGACTTAAAAAGAGACCAAGACACAATATATACAATCGGAAATATCAATGTAAATGCATGTAAATGAAAATTAATAATGTAACCTGTTTTCTAGATTGAATAAAGTTCCCCTTTTTGAAACATAATAATAATAATAATAATAATAATAATCCATATAATAATAATAATAATAATAATAATAATAATAATAATAATAATAAAATGATAGCCGCAGCAAATCTCTGCTGAGGTAAGAAGCAATCGTTAAGTTCTCCGATGTAAGTATTTATTTTTTTACTTTTGTTCCAACTTGTTATGCGAAAAACAAACATAATACAGGAAAAATCGAATTATATAATAGATTAATAGTGTTTTTTGAAA